>NW_011627330.1:700507-749112 GCF_000204515.1 Acromyrmex echinatior | reverse complement strand
ACATTTTCAGGAGCCGCTCCAACCGGCTGTTTCAGCGACAAAAAAGATCACGTGATCAAAAGCGAATATCAAGCGAATTTTGATTACGTGACTTGTTTTGCTGAAATTGAGCGTAAAGTGAAATTAATAGAATTAATAGAATATTAATAGAATATATATTAATAGAATTATTAATAGGAGTATTTCTCCTATTTATTGTCGATTTCTGGCTTGAAGTTAGAATATTGGCTAGGAGCAACGAAACATGAGTTCAATCTGGTCAAAAGAAATAAAAGATTCTCTACGAGTCCAATCAAGATATCTTTCAGAATTCTTTATGAAATATCTTAAAAATAAATCTTTATTGTTTTTTTTAAATTTAAATAAAAAAAAATTGAAACGTTATTTATTATTTATTATTTTAAATAATTTCTTCTGACTTATTTCTTATTTAATATTTTATGTAAGTTTCCGGAAACTATTTTATATTTTTTATTTTAAACAAATTGTATCTGTTTTTTACAGATTCCTACGATTTTGAATAAAAATTTAAATAAATGTCTGGAACTTATTTTATATTTTTTATTTTAAATAATTCCTACATGTTATTTTATCGAGCCATCATACGTAAGAAACAGAATAATTTGGATTAATAGTGTCTTAAATTAATTTATTAACTGAAAATTAAATAACGATTAACAAGATATTTAGCAACACAAAGCTGTATTTAACACAAATTGTTTAACACAATATTAAGGAAATTTGTATGTAAAGAACACAGACACACACACACACACACACACACACACACAACACACACACACACATACATATCTAGAATATTTTATCAACCTTTATTTAAGTATGAATCATTAAAAAGAATAATGAAATTGAGATATAATATCTCACGCGAATAATTACTAATTATGTTTAAAAGAACTATGCAATAACTATGTAATAAAGATTGAACAAGTGCCAGAGATGCTACAAACAAAGTACGATGATACTCCTTTGTCAAAATCACGTAAAATATAAATAATTGAATAAACTGTGAATATTTTTACGCGACAATTGGGTATCCGAACGGCGTACAATGAAACGGAGCGTCGGTCGAAGAGTGAGAGGGGACGTATCGACAGGGTGGGGGAGCGTGCCGCGCGGCGCGATGGTTGACTACGTCATCACTTTGGCATTCGTTCGGCGTTCTCGGAAGGAGACAGACGTGTTTTACGAGTCGCTCCGCGTGTCGCATATTAATTATTGAAAATTAGATATCTATGAACGCGAATTACGTATGGTTGCCTAAAACTAAGGAGTATACTAAGGGTTAATAGGTTTTGTTGCACGGGTTTTGCTTTATTTCTTATTGTTAGATTCATTACGTACATACACAGCTCATGAATATTTTAGATATTTCATGTGTTCTCACATGTACAATATAAAAATGAGATTCTTATTATTCAAATAGTGGCTTTTAATCACTTTGAATTGTATAATTCTGTCATTTTTGTATTACTTCGCATTCTTAATACGAGAAAAATAACAGATAAATTATATTTAAATTACATCCCTGATGAAAATACAAATTAGAGCGTAAATCGGATGTAATGGAAGAGTAGCAGAAGCGTGACAAAATTTCTAGAAGGCGAAAATTGGAACGATGAAATGTAAAAGAAACATTTATGCGTTTTGATATTCCAATTTTCGCCTTCTAGAAATTTCGTTTATGCTTCTGTTACTCTCCCATTACATTCGACTTACGCTCTGATTTTTATTTTCATCAGGGAAATAATATGTTCCTCGGTATATCACAATATAATTATGATATCACATTAAACGACTCGCATCGCTAAAATTAGACACATATAAATTGTTTCATTAATCGGAGAACATAAAAAATATAAAGAATATTTTACTTCGTAATATTCGTTAATATTTGAATGATTAGACCGTTGGCGCGCGACCTTGGGGTGAGAATAGCACGGGGTGGCACGGAGCGGCGCGTCATGTTTACGCGTAGTTACATCGCAATTGTTTTCTTATCGAGATTCATACAAGCAGGTAGTTGTGTCGTGTGCGACTCTTTTTCATTACTTTTTGAAATCTTATCGTGAAGGCTGCCAAATATAATACGAAACGTTGTACTTAATGAATAATTAATCATACTAGTAATCGTATTATGTGAATACTTATAAAATACAACCTTTTGTATTATATCTAGCATTTTTTTGCGATTATTATATGATTATTATTATAAGATTATTATTTCAAAAAGAAATGTGAAGAAGAGCGGCACGCTACTTATCTGGTTCGGCTACGAACGGTATCACACGAGTCATAAAAAAGCAATGTTAATATGAATCTCATGCAAATAACGCAATTCCTTCTTTCACAATTAATATCTATAATTTAATAATTTAATTAATTTTTTGTTTTTATGCACCTTTTGTTATACAATCCGATTTCTAAATTAAATGTAACTTTGAAATTATTTATCGATAATAAAAGAAACATTTCTCTTTTTTATTAATCTCTAGCTTATTTCATTGACTCTAATCATATCTTACAGAAATCATCTGTAAATTCAACCCGTTTATTTGTTTTGAATTTATTTCGCAATGATAACGAATTGTAGATGTGTATTTGATATTCGTTTCTAAAAGTTAATCGATTGCATAGCAATAACTTTTATATATTACATTTTTCAGATTATATTTTCCCTCTTACGACCTTGACGTGGTGGGAGAGCTTAGTACCCAGAGGATATTTATACGAAAAGAATGATTTTTCTCAAGTATCTAAAAATTTTCGGATCTATCTGAATGATATATCTAGATAAATTTTTATATATTGAGTAAAATCGTTCTCTTCGTGTAAAAATCCAACGGGGAAGCTAACGTACCCTCGTCGCCGATTTACTTGAAAATGTACGAACCGCAGCCGGTTCGTCGCGTCGCGCGTTTGCTTCGGGAGTGCCGGTCAAGTTATCGGACTCAAGTTATAGTCCGCGCGCGATTATAGTGCATTATTCGCGAGTGTTTTACGCGAGTGTCCTGTGTGAGAGGATGTCAACCCTATTCTGAGAGGAGGAGGAGGTTTGGGAGAGACATCAGGCACCGGCGGAGCAACCTTGCGGTAAATATTATTTTTTTACTTATGTAACATCAGTATCTTTCTTCTGTTAAATTTATTCTTGAATAGTTTCATTTTAATGATTTAAAAATTATAATTAGAATAAAAGGATTATTTTAAAATTATTTTGAAATTTTATAAATATGTATTTTTAAAAAAATTATTTTTATTACTAATTATTTTTATAAATAAAATTGAATGGTGAATTAAAAAATTCGATGCTTATAAAAAATATATATTTTGAATATTATATGATTTTATTTTCAAGAGAACTTTGCATTTAGTAAAAATTTTTTTAAAATGATTTTTTACTCTGTTTTAATTTGGATTTCATATTCTTTTTATTACAGAATCATCGTAGCGACGTACTTTGCTGATATAACTCCGCTGTTGCGCATCGGATTGGTGAGTGATAAATTAATGTTTTTATTGAGGCAATGGATATGTGTAATTTTATTAATTACTATATATCTATAGATGCATATGCATCAATTTATTAAAAATATACGGATATCTGTATGTATAGCATTCCATATATCCATTGCCTTAAAATGGATAAGTAATAACAGATTGGGATAAACTTAATCCTGGATACTTCTTATTGTATATGGAATTTATTGTGCATGCACTGTGAAATTTATATCATGTTACACTCACTCAGTAAAAAATTTTTTGTATGCATGAATATGTATAAATATGTATAAATATATATAAATATCCATAAACATGTATAATCATATATGAAATATGTCCATACATGTTCATGCATCCCTCTTCCTTTTGTAAAATTTTGTAAAATTATTTTTTAATGTGATAGAAATAATAATAGTAATGTGAAAACATTAGAAATAATTAAAAGGGTAATTTTTATACTATTTGTTTTAGAAAGAAATCAAGTTTGAGTAAAAAAATTATTTATGTATAATTATATATAAAATTATGCATAATTGTGTGTGAGCAATTTTTTTTTACATTTTCTCAAACTTGTTTTTTTTTTAATTTCCGAACAATTCGAAAATTACCCTTTAATTATTTTTAATGTTTTCATATTGCTATTGTTATTTCTATTACATTAAAAAGTAATTTTACAAAAAAGAGATGTATGAAATATGGACGTATTTCGTATATGATTATACATATTTATGAATATTTATATATGTTTATACATATTTTACATATTCATGCATGAACATGAACAATTTTTCATCGGAGCACTTTGAATTATTTCTAATTATTATTAAATTTAGCTCAAATTTTGTGTACTAATTATAAATTCATACATATTAATGTGAACGCTTTGTTATTAAGTAATTTTATCTCAAAAGTATAATTAAAAAATAGATTCTTTCGATGGTCGTTTTTTACATTAAAATAATACATCTTGGAAGTTATTAAAACGAAAAAGAATAAAATATTTGTATTTTTAAAATATATGAAATACGGGAAATTAAAAAATATAAAGATTATATAAAATAATAATTATGGGTATATGAAATTGTCGTCTACCATTATATAGAAAAGTGTTTATTATAGTTTAATAAATATTGTTTTATTATTTTTCCTATTTATCCTATTCCCAAATATTCATTCAGGACTAAGTTTTATACAAGTTAGTGCAGAAAAGCAATACCTATACATCATACGTATATACATATATACACATATACGTATAATATGACTGTTTTCTAAGAATTTCTCCTTTTTTTCACATTTATTTAAATACATCTTACTGATCTTATTAATGAAATGATAAAAATTTTAATGTAGAGCATACAATTTATTAATTTCGCTTTTCTGTAAAAGACATTTTACGTTTATTAATTATTATTATTTATCTCAATGCACTTACTTCCTAATTTTTTATAACTTATCCATATGTAATAACTGAATTTTATACCAGTTAAAATAGTAACATGATGTAAGATCCAAAATGTTTTATCAAGGAATATAAGAATTTTATCTTATAAGTATTTTAAAATCGCGTTCAGAGTTTTGCATGACTTAAAATACTTAATTTTGAAATAATAAATTATTCAAAAAATGATTTTTATAATATATAAAATACGGGGATATATTTATCGAAGTGAGGGAAAATTATCCCTTTCGGATCTTACGTCATTCATCTGAATTTCTCATGTTCGCATGTGTTGAGATTCAGCAATGAATCGTTCGAATCGTTAAAAATACGTACATGGGCCTTAAATTTTATCGGATGATAATGAATTTAGTAATTTTCAGTCATTTATTTTTAAATTAAATTTTTTTTTATTACATTATAAAATTTACATTAAGAATTAAATTTAATCTAAATTCGTAATATTCGAGACTCTTGAAATAAAAATATTATTGATATAAAGATTTTTTTAATTTAAATTTATTTTTAGTCGAATATTTAGATTTTTTTTTATTTTGAATAAATGCGAATAGAAAATAAACGCGAAATTTATTCGTATATTAATAGAATTATTATTATTATTATTGTTATTAATGATAATTGTTTATATTAATATTTGGCCAATTTTATTAATATGATGGCCCCTTCGCGACGCGTTCGTGTTTCGCGCATCATATATCATATTATATTATATATCATATTATATAAAAGCATATCATATTATATGTATAAAAGCGTAAAGTCTTACATTTTTTGCCGGAGAAATTAGTCGGCGGCAAAAAAAAAAGTATTTCTTCTTATTGTCGATTCCTGGCTTATAATGCCAGAATATTGGCCAGGAGCAACGAAAGGTGAGTTCAATCTGGCCAGAAGAAAGAAGAGAATCTCTACGAGGCCAATGAGCAGAATATCTAAAATCGACGCGTAAGACAACTTTAAGATGTCTTTCAGAATTCTTTATGAAATATGTTAAAAATGTTTCTTCTAGACATTCTGCTCATTGAGAGGTAGGTTGATGTGTGACATCAATCTAAGTTTGTAAAAGATAAACTGAATATTCGGGAGGGTAATTCGCTCGCAAATTGCGAGTTCTTGTATTTTTTGAGAATTATTTAAAATACAACAGAGAGTTATTTAAAAGAAAAACAACAAACAACATGACTAATGAGAGACAGGATAATTAAGCGTGATAGATTAAAAAAAAATTTACAAAACTTGCGCTTAATTATTCGCGCTGACTCTTATCAATCCTGTTATTTGTTAATTCTTTTTGTATTTTAAAGATTGAAAGAGCTTGTTTTAATTATAGTATTGCTTATTGCTTATTTATTATTAGTATAGTACTAGTATATAAAGTAAATTATTATTAGTAGGTCGCGACTCGGTAACAAATTTTTTATGCATGAATATGTATAAACATACATAAATATTCATAAACATGTATAATCATATACGAGATATGTCCATACATGTTCATACATCTATTTTTCTTTTGTAAAATTACTTTTTAGTGTAATAGAAATAATAATGGTAATAATAATAGTAATAATAATAGTAATAGAAAACATTAAAAATAATTAAAAGGATAATTTCTGCATTGTTCATTTAAGAAAAAAACGCAGAGTTTGGGAAAATATATAAAAAATTGTTCATACACAATTATACGTAATTTTATATATAATTATACATAAATAATTCTCTTTTACATTTCTTTAAACTTGATTTTTTTCTAAAACAAACGATACCTATGAAAATTACCCTTTTTTAATGTTTTCACACATTACTATTATTTTTACACTAAAAAGTAATTTTACAAAAGAAAGAGGGATGCATGAACATATTTCATAGATGATTATATATATTTATAAATATTTATGTATGTCTCTACATATTTATACATATTCATGCATAAAAAATTTGTTACCGGGGATTAAGTTATCCCACTGAGTTTATTAGTATGCGATAGGATATGGTTAAAAATTAACTGCGTTCAGCAGAGAAAGCAGCTTTGCAACTGTTATAAAATTCTTCTATGTAATTGGTTTACATACATTTAAATCCATAAGGAATCAAAAGCAAGAATCAATCGTATTGAAGAATTTTACAATAATCGAAAATCTACTTTCTTGAACGCAGTAATTAACTATATTCGCGATGTTATTGCACATTTATGATGTAATGTATAATAGGTAGAAATACACGGGTGTACATGGGTCTCTGCGAATAGGCACGAATGAAAATACGGATAGGTAGGATAAATATGGACGGTAGGCAGGGACTATATAGGTAGGATGATAAGTATAGACAGATAGAATTAAATACGTCATATGTATATATTTGATAATTGAAAATGAGGGATTAAAAATTGAATAAAATTTTAAATTAATTTTAAGTTTTATTTAATTATCAACATATCGTTCCAATTATCGAATATGAAAATAAACCAAATTAATTTCAAATTTTATTAAATTTTCAGCTATCCTGAAATTAAACTTTTTTGTAAAATTCTATTAGGTGTTGGAATTAATTCGTAGCGTTTTTTAATGAAAGAATGTTATTTATTTCACATGAGCATTAAAAAATACATTAATGAAAGTACTTTTAAAACTTATAAATACTTTGTAAAACGCTACGAATTAATTCCAACACCTAATATATATACGTACAAATTATGTAACGCGTTAATAAACTTTAATATAATAATGTAATAAACTTTATTGTAAATAAATGTATATGAAACCTTTTTTTTCATTTTTTACTAATCATACATATACTAATATATATTGAATATCTATTCAATATAAATAGCATTTATCTTGTCGTAGTAAACCAAATTGTTGCATAATTGATGTAAATTATACGAAATCGACGAAACATATAGTAACAAAAAATGTTTATTGATTTAATAAGTTTTATAAATATTTAATTTTAAAACTTTTTTTAATTTAGATTTTATTTTGTATGTTAAAAAGTCATTAATAATTTTAAGTAATTTCTTATTAAAAATTTGATGTTCAGAATAATCGTCATTTTTTGTTCGTATTTAATACAAATTTATTAAATATGTCATAAAGATTGGAGTTTTGATTGAGGCAATGGTTAAATATTAACCTCTTATTTGCTTTTCGACATTTACATTTTTTACATTATAGAGTTACAAGTATATTTTAGTGTACAATTTATTATATGCAAAGGTCATATCATATCGCTATCTCTCATGTCAGATGAATGCCAGTGATTACGTGGTTTGTATCGATGGAAAGTCGAAATTATTTTCATTATGAAGAATTATTCCTCCTTTTCGTGAAGTCTATTCGCGAAGTCTAGTTTGGTGTCTCTTCGGAGATTCTTGTCAGGATTGGAATTAATTCCGGGTTTTCTGCAGTTACTGTTAGTAATAATTTTGTTAATGAGCCAATGACAATTGCTATATATTTTAAAGGCAAGTTGCAAAAATAATTTAATGATATATTTTAGCACACAATTTTCGCTTTCTTTGTTTTTTTATTAAATATTCTCTCACTAATAATAATAATATTAGTAACAGTACTGTCTTAATAATAATAGGAATTTAGTATTGTATGGTTGAAATGGACATATATTATTATTATTTGTATAAATTCAAATTATTAAGTAAACAAATTTAAGTTTTATACAAATAATTTGCTAATTTTTCGATGATTGTTCTAATAAAAATATGGTTACGAATGTGTATATTTAATTTTTTAACTGTTTTAAAATTATTTTTAGGTATTGGACATCCCGCCATTGCAAAATATTTTTAATTATTAATTTATATGTGTATACACTTTTCTATGATAAAATACATGCAAATATTATGAGATTATATTTAACAAATATTAATTTTTTGTTGATGTACATAATTTTTTTCAAAATTCTTTATAGTCTTTTATCAATGTATCGTGATTACATGAGTTAAATTAAAAATGTATGGGTACAAAAAATTTAAGATAAGTCGAATGGGTACCCTTATATTAGCGGGATATTAATAATTGTAATTTTTGAAAAATAAAAAAATTGTTAAATTTTATATAATAAATTTTTTATCATAAATGTTCTTCAAAATCTCATTATTATTGGGTTCGACTCATCTCGAACAGTTGGTACTCGAGAAACTTTTGTCCTCATACATATAAAAAATTACAATAATGCATGTATTTTGTTATTATTAAATATATTCCTTCGTAACCACTATTCCTTAAGGAAATCATTTTATTCGTTTATTTTTAATAAGAGAACATATTTTCTCGCGAATTTTAATATTATATTAAGGATGTGATAAAAATGGTAATTGTAATTGATATGCTACCAAAATTATTACTATCGTAAGTCTGAAAGATTCGAGATGTACACCTTCCTGTAAAAAGATCACTGGTATTTGACGCATGCTTAACTTTTCTTTGTAAATGGATTTTGTGAATTTGAAGTAGAATCAGAATACATTAAGTTCATTCTCCACTGAAGATTGTTCTTCTTTATATCGAATACTAACCAGCATACAAGACGGAGAGACTTTGATACGATGAAATTATTGAGATAGTTATCTTGAACACGATGAAAGTTGTTATAAAAATATATTAATGACTTTTTATCGCGATATTATTAAGTTTTATATTTGCAAATTAATAAAAAAAATAATTCGCTCTTTTTGGGGGATATTAAAAAAGGTCCGATTTTTGTCTAAAATAATGTAAGTAAAAGAAATAGTGTTTTTGTAGATTTTGACTTCCTGAATATGATAAAATTATTAAAATGTTCGTGGCACTTGGGGAACACCTTGAAAAATAAGTAAGAATATTGAAATTTGTTCAAATATATCATATTCATATTCAATTCTCAAGGTGTTCTCTATCGATCTCCAACTTTTTATTAATATTATATTATCGTATTCAGGAAGTATTCAAAATCTATAAAAAACGCTTTACCTAATTCGCCAAAATTAAAAAATCCTTTTCCATTTTGTTCATAACTTATTATTATCCCCCTCCTTTTTTTTTAACAAAACATCTTATTAACCAAATTTAATTAAATTATGACTAAATTATCTAATTTAATCTTCTTAACTTTTTTTTCACTAATATTTTTTATTATATTTACTCTCTTAACCAATTCCCTCAACATCAGCTTCATAATCATTATACTAATCCTAGGTTTATAGATTTTGTCTAAAGCTAACCTTTTAGACATAACCAGTATTCCTTTTACTTACATGATTGTTGGCAAAAATCGGCCTCTTTTTGTATTATGATACGTATTTTCGACGTTTTCGTATAATCCCACATTATTACAATTTTTTAATTATGCTTCTATATTATCATTTATTTTATTATATTTTGAATAGCATTTATAATTACATAATATTGTATAATGTTTTGTAAATAATTATTATAATTGTAATATTAAATTGTATAAAGATTACAAAAAATAATAATATTAAAAAAGTTATTGCAATTTTATTAGTTAAATACAATAAAATAATTAGACATAAAAACAAAAAATTAATTAAAAATATACTTAGTTGCAAAAACGGGCTACTAAATTTGTTAGTAACTCGTTTTTTTTTATGGATGAGTATATATAAAGAAAAGAGGACTGCCGATAAAATTGGCGGGAGTGGAGGGCCTCTATAACTCGTTTTTGTTAAACTATACCTTAAATTGACAATACATGTTTAAAAAAGTTTGAATTTATTAGAAATCTATAATTATGTTAATAATTTTGATACATACTAGTAATTAATGTTTGATAAAAACAGGCTGAAAATTTGCATAAATAAACATAACTTCGTAATTTTATAAAATATTATAAGGTAAATATAAGGAAAAAATTCTCTTTTATAGAAACTAAATTGTTGAATTTTCAATTTCGTTTATTAAAATTGAACAATTTTTATTTACATATGTAGGAGATGCGAAATTAAAATTTTTTCATTAAATTATCTCTCTTATAGTCGGCACGCTTCTGTCCTGAGGATTTAGTATAGCAACGAACCACATCTACTTTCGATGATACGATTTTATCGATAGCGTCAGAAAATGTATTGGGTCATCTAAAAAGTATCCGCGGTTTTTTGTCACTAGATAGTGTTGATGGTCAACATCATCTAGTAACAAAAAACCGCGGATACTTTTTAGATTACCCAATATATAGTCACGTAGTTCCCAAACTGAAAATGGATCTATTGACGGCAGTGTACGGCTAATTTTGACGGTAACAGGAAAAAGACCAGTATGACTTCTCTCAGGTTTCTCTCTGATCTAATAAGTTTCGGAATGCAAATAGGCCTAGTTTCCACCGAGGAGAAACTGGATCAGAATGTAAGAACCAACCAATTACAGTCGAGTATTCCTCTGTTAGGATAAAATCACACAGTATGGAAAACAACTGCGGAATAGAGAGTGCGTCATAGAAGCAACTAATCAACATTACTCTGCGTTATTCCGAATAGCGCTAATTGTTTTAATGACGCATCCTCTATTCTGTAGCTTTTTTCCGCACCCTGTTTTCACTCTTACAATCGAACGACAGGAGAATGCTTGACTGTAGGTTGGTTCTTACATTCTGATCCGGCTTAAACCCTCGTTGGTAACTAGACCATAGACGGCAACTTTTTTAGTGAGTTTTGGAACGCATCATTCTTGATTTTCTCTCAAAAAGGTTAAGAAATTTTTCTTAATTAAATTCTTTTAATCGGATGTTCGTGTTGTTTCATAATTATTGTTCAAACGCGTTTTATAAACTCTTGCATTCTATGATTGTTGGAGGTATATTACAGCTAAAATTAACAATAATCTTATGTGATGATTTATCATGTAATTATATATATTAATCTTCGAATGTTATTTATTTTTCTTACACTAATACTATTCTAGATACAAATATTTACAAATATTAACAAGTTTTTCACACTTTGTCATATCATAATGTTCATAGACTGCAGATTGCAGAATAACTAACAGTATTTTATTATTAAAAAAATAAATTTTAATGTGAAATAGTGTGAAATAATGTGAATAATTGTATTAAATGTTACTTTATATTATTAACATTTTAATTTAAAAACCCATACTAAACTTGAATTAGAACTTAAGTGAAAATTCATTGTAGCAATCACAGTAATATTCCAAGGTTAATATTTGTAATTGTGCGTTCCATTTGACGTTTGCATTGTTGCAACGTTCATGGAATCATTTCATTCTTGTTTCAATCAAATGTTAAATAAAAACAAATAATGGTTGCTAATGTTATGAAGTCAAATGGAACGAATATATATATTAGCGAATAATTTATTTCTATAGCGAATAATTTATTTTGCTGTAGGTTAGGGTTGAATTATGGGAAAGATTTATTCGGTATTGACTCGACCTATTCGCACATTTAACATTGAAAATCGTGCGGCAAAACTTATTTCCCGAGAAAAGCCAGTACCTGCACCTCAATATGCGTCTACAGAAAAACAAAAGAAGTTTTCAGACCAAGGTATTATATGATATGTTCCAAATCATAATTTAATGATTATAATTTAAAATTGTATTCAAATTACTATCTTTAATAGTTCTTTCAATTTGTCAAATTAAATTTGATCATATAATTATCTTCTGTTCAGTAAATCCATACTTTTTGAAAGACCATTACCAAAAGAACATGCAACTGGATCAACGATTAAAAGATGTTTTTGTTACGTCAACTGACTCGCAAGTATGGGTTGATTATTTTTGAATATTGTATTAATGTTTTTATATGTTAATATAAAACATATTTTTATATGTTAACATAAATTTATTGAACACAAGTGGATTTGATTATCGAGCAGATGTAAAATTTACAATATTATATAGGAAATGAAAGAGTCAGAGAGAGACTCCAAGGTTTTACCTCAAAACAGACGGAGCTGGGAAAATAATTTTACATTTGAATCTTATGAATCTACAATGATTCCTATGGGAAAGTGCTCATTGAAGCAAGCTCTCACATTTCTTTTGCAACATAAACGCGATCCTATAAAATATAATAGCGAAAATATAGCTTCTGAATATAAAATGGATAAGAAAGTAATAGGTTTGTATTTTTATTTGTTTCTTTGATACAATTAATTTATTATATTTGTTATATATTTAGCATATTTATTAGATTTACATTTGCTTGATAGCTACAGCTTAACATTTATAGATTTGTATATTTTTATTTTTTAGATGATATATTGAAGTATTTTAAACTTTATGTGACTGCCTTACCAAACAATTCAAAACCTATAGAGTTTTTGGATTCAATAGAAGATCCAATTCAAGAGCTTATAGATAAAGGATTAGAGGCCAAAAGAAAGGATAAAGAAAAGAAAAAATAGTACAGATATGTATATAGAAAAATAATTTATTAAAATTTATTTCTATGTTTTTCTTGCCTAAATGTAATTATATGATATCCTATATCAATCTTGGAAATGATATAATTTTTTAAAAAAGTTCCGTAAAGCAAAAAAGGTCTGTAATTTTTGGCAAATATTTGGCAATATAGACGTGTTTCCTAGTTTAGTCGTGTATTCTTGTGAAATCTGCAACAAAAATTGATACATCATTCTAGTTTCAGTGAATAAATTGTAATAAATGCATAAGATTGTGTTTGAATATCGCTTACTTTTTATAATGTGATAAATGGCAACAATTATAACTAAAGTATGGAATTGCCTATTGGTAGACGACATTGCCTGAGAATTATCAGAGAAATAATAGCTGCCTGTTTCTGGAATGGTCATAGTTTTCGCCATCATCCAGTAAAATGCTTTCATTTTTAAATTCTTTTTTAATTCTGCTCCGACTTCTTCCCGTATACGTTTATTGTAATTATTTAGCCAACGCCGCTATGTAATATAAACATGTTAATATTATGCAACAGCTCGTTATTTTTTGATTATAATAATTAAAATTAAGTAGTTGTAGAATATATTTAAAACTTACATGTGGTGAAGTTAGCATATTGATCTTGATAAGTTTAGGTTCGTACGGGACCAGAGTGACGTCTCTGAATTTGAGAAATCTTTGTCCATTATGAGACTAAAACAATTATCAGCTAATAATTAAAAACTAGAAATTATAATTTTTTTGTGTCATTACACAGCTGTTTTATATATTTCGTATTAATAATTAATTACGTATACGATCATATAATAGATGAGAATGTATCAAAAGATATACCAATTTATCAGCCGGAATTACTTCAAGAATATTCTCCAAACGAACACCAAAATTGTCTTCTTTGTAATATCCCGGTTCGTTTGAAAGAAAGAATCCTGGCTTCAACTTGACTGAACATCCTGCATTTTTGCATCCGTAATACAAGCTGATAGGCGCTGCAACGCGTATTGTTCCACTAGAATGGCTTTCATCAATTGTATTCCATATTCTCGTGACGCAATTATTTTACAGGAAACTGTAGATTACGAACATTCGTGAACTGAAGAAAAATGACCAATTCCGTGACCAGTGCCATGCATGTAATCGTAACCGCTACTCCATAACGACCTTCGCGCAATAACATCCAATTGGTCTGCCGATAGATCATTGGGAAAGATCAAAGATGATAATTCAATTGAACCGATCAGCACTCTCGTGTAGGCTTTTTTCTGTTCATCGGTCGGCACTCCCAAGTGAAGAGTTCTGGTCACGTCTGTGGTACCCTCTGTTAAATAATTTTGCTCATGCAATTTATATTTCGACTACTTGCGATCGGTGAAGAATTGGAGGAAACGTAAAAAAGGATAATTGAATGTTTTTCGAATTTTATATTTAAAGTAAATTTTGAATTTAAAATTAATTTTTGTTCCATTTAATTCAACTTGCTATTCCTAACAAAATAAAATAAAGGGATTCAGAATTTCGTACCCAAGTATTGTCCTCCAGAATCGATCATTAGAGTGGATGTGGTCCCGATTTTAATGTTGGTCAAGTTATTTGGTTCGTAATGCGGCATAGCGGCGTGCGGTCCATATCCTGCGATTGTTGGGAAAGCGATACCCATATTGCCATCTTGCTCGTAACGAATTTCATTGATCACTTTCACTACTTGCATCTCGTCCCATCCTTCAGAGTCCAATTTGTATTGCTCTTCCTCCCTGCCACTTCGACTTTGTTTTTTTCCGCTCTCAGATCAATTATAGGCGAGGCCTTAGCTAACCTTTTTTCTGGTGGAATCTGCGAAAAAGATTCTCACATATTAACTGTATTCGTATCTGGATATTTTTATAACATTGAATTGCATGAGTTAAAGCTAATTATTATATATATAGTTTTTATAATTATTAATTATTATATATATTATATAATAAAAAAGTAAATATTTTTTTATTTTTATCTAAAATAAATTTTAATCTAAAAATAATATCAGCCTGGATCAGATTAAATTATAGTAAGTTCGATATCTAACTAGAGATAAAAGTAATAATACTGAAGAACGGACTTTGGGGATCTGCTTATTCGAAGATAGATGCCGTGTATTATACGTATTCTCGTGCTTAAAATGTATGCAAAACCGCCGTCTTCGCGATTACACTTACAGAATTGTATATTTCTTTGGACGCACCCGGTGAGTAGCCGTACGGTGAAGGGAGCCACACTGTATTCCAGGCTTGAGACATAGTCTTTAAATCGTACCAAATGTCTGTGTAATTGTGCCATCTGTAAATATCAGTCATTATCTGTTTTATCTTATTATTATGGCAATTTCTACAATTTACGAAGACAATTTGAGAAGTATCTTGATTTTATTAACGTTTGAAAATCTTTTATTTTTCTTAAAATTCAAGGTACGATGAATTCTACTTTTGTATTAGAAATCTGCATCCTTGTCTATCGCTTCATTTTTTATTTTACTTGTCGGAAGTTGCCTGATACGTAATAATTCCAGATTCTACTACTCACTTGACACAGTTTGCATGAGAGCAGAAGTCAATTTTCAAATGTATATCGACAGATCGCAGGATTTTTTGGCGTGGTGCATAAAGATGCAAAGACTCGTGAGTTATAATTGCGTAGGCCCTGAGGACGGGAGTGTGCGGTAAATCGTAGCCACGAACATTGAAGAGCCACGCTATTTCATCCAACGCGGTGACGACGAGTGCGTCGACCGACGAATATTCCATTTCCAGCCGAATACTCTGAACTTTCTCTTGCCATGGTTTGCCGGAGTATTCGTCCGTCAGCGGATATGCTGCGTGCGGATTGTACTTAGGTCGACCCACCTGCCAGATCAAGTCCACTAGGTCGTTATGGACTGCGACCAATCTTACGGACGAATTCGCTGAATACGAATAGGATTGTCAGTCGCGGTGAAAAAAGATCGGATTTGGCTTCGCGATTCATGATAGTTATAGAATTTGTGAATTTTTGAAATTTGAAAATGAATCGAGAAAAATATTTATCATCAAAGCAATATTTTTGTACACAACAAAAATATTATAGATTTTTATTAGTGTGTAAACTATCTCCTTCGGCAATAAAAATATGCACGTGTAGGCTATATATATTTAATATATTCAATAACATCGCAATAAAGAGATATTTTTGGTACAATAATATTTTTCGTTACCTAATTCGTGTTCCCATGTCTCCCACGTAAATGCAGGTATTAATTTTGGATTAGCACCAATACGTACTGCTGATCGATTTTGGAACTCTTGCATTAACCATTCTGTTATTGTTGGTACCTAAAAAAATTAATGAAAAAATATCGAAATTTTATAAAGTTTCAATAATCTTTAAAATTTATACTAGAAATTTAAATGCCTTACGGTCGAAGCTGGATCTTCATTGTTTTTAAATAATTTAAACTTGAATTACTAATTTACTATATATGCAAATACATATATTAAAGTATATATTAATAATTTAAATTTGAATTATTTAAAAGCAATGAAGATCCAGCTTTAACAATAACAGGCATTTTAAATTTCTAGTATTGATTGTTCTTACATATACGATCTAAAATAAAGATTCTTAATATTGTTTAAAATTTATAATTGGTTTAACGTTCGTTACAAATTCTTATGTTATGGCGATATGAAGATCTTTTCAATATGTTCGTAATGTTATATAGAGAGTTTAATACTTTATCTATTAAATTATATCGAAGATAATTTTCTTTTTTCTATGACGTTGATATCGTTTTTAATTTAAGTCACATTTTCGGTTTGAGCGCTTTCTAGCGCTTCTATTCTCGTTTTATGTTTAATGAACGACAATGATAATTATAAACGTATATAGTATTTGATAGAAAAAAATTGTATCATCTGGGCAGCGTTCAACATTCATTACCAGTGCTGAAAATCTAGTGCAGGTACGAATGCTACAGATTTTTAATACTATTAGGCCCGATTATATTGGACATGCTATCTAGCGAAATACGCAATTATCATAATATCTTTGTCGTTTGCTAAATGTTAAACAAAGACGAAATGATGTGTTAATTACCGGCGGTACACAAGCCTTTTTTTCCTGCTAAGATTTGCGTTGCTATTGTATGGCTGCTGTGTTGGCACTGCTAGTATATTAACAGCGGTAACAAAACGCAAATACAGCTAGAAAAAAAAGCATCGTGTATCTCGTACTAATTGTGCATCCGAAATAGCGCGATTATGATAACTTTTTTCCCTTTAGAACGAAACGTGAAATTTTTGTATGTATATATATAAAATACATCAAAATATTCACTTTTCGTTTCTAGAGAAAAAGTTATATGATCGTCATTACTCAAATATTACAAAATTTTATGTTTTAATTTAAAAAATAACCACTCAGAAAGCCCTTCTTCCCCATCCCCCTCGCATTGAATGCGAAGGGCGAACGATCATTGATGACAGAATTCTCGAAACAATTCGAGAACTCGTGTCGTTCTCACGCTCAGAGAAGAGAGCTATTTCTCTTCATCATGGTTACATCAACTCCCATGTTAGGGAGGGAGAATGAGATCAACTCCTACAGAACTGATCCTGTGAAGTATGATCTTAAAATTATCTCGCTGCATCGTCGTAGATATAGTAGTCGTGGTCAAATTTTAAACACGAGAAAACAATTCTCTGCGGAGCCATCTAGGAAATTACAGAACAGTTAAACTTAAATCTAGATAGTCTCGCCATCTGGGGACCGGCTAGGTTACTCAGAACAGTGATCAGGGTAACAATTATGAAACTCCTTTTTCCTAGGATGAAAGTGAAAAGTGAAAAATTTCTCCATTAACTTCAATGATTAAAATTTTCACTTTTCACTTTTCATCCTAGGGATAAAATTTCATGATTGATATCCAGAAGAGGACGGCAACAGAAAGCATTTGGTATCATCAGAATAAAAGTAAAGAATTATCAGATAAAAAAATATATAATTTATTATATATTTTTAAACAATAAAAATATTAAATAATAGTATATTTTTATAATTAATTTTATTTTTAACGTATTATTAAAAATACGTAATTATTAAAAAATTTTAATTAAATTATGAGATATATGTGTGTGTGTGTGTGTGTGTGTGTGTGTGTGTGTGTGTGTGTGTGTGTGTGTGATATATATATATATATATATATATATATATGTGTACATATATATAGTATACATAAATAATCAATGATTGATAAGCTTGCAAATTTAATATAAAATAAGGATTTTGATACGGAAATAATGACAATATTTAAATTAATTTACGCACGTCATGTTCACCTCGCTTCATTAAAATCCAATTGCAATCCAGCTGATGATTTGCTTGAACATGATATCGACCATCAGTCCAAAGTACTGCCTTGTCAATAGTGACTATAGCTACCCCAGCACTTCCGTGGAATCCAGTAAGAAATTCTCTTCTCATATCATGTGGATCTACAGCTTCGCTCTATATAAAAACAATTTGTTTTATTAATAAAAAAAAAATAAATTGATAAATATTAATATAATAACAGCCAAAGACTAGTAATATTAATTGCAATAATTTGAAAAAGAATTTTCATATTTACTGAATATTAAAATATGATAAAGCTAAATATTTGAACTTAAATCGATGTCCCCCAAATACTTCGTCGTCGATCAATAATAATTAACACTTAAATATGTCTTTTATTACAAATTGTTTATCATTGTCTTTTATTTTTTATTTTATTATTTGGTATAACTTAAGAATATTTTTATTAAATCCCAAAATTAGTGAAACGTTTATATTGGGAAACATGGATTTAAAAAATTGGACACTGCACTCAAAATCAAATAAAATTTAAATTTGAAATATTTTAGTAAATACAAAATGGCTGTTTAACGTATCAGTCAAGGTAATTAAACTGCAAAATGTTATTTTCCATATAAGAGAAGCTTTCAAATATGATACACCACGCAGAATGTACCTCTAGGGGGCCATCACGGCCATGAGATATGAAGCTCACTGTCTGAAAAGCATAATGAGAGAAATAATATTTAACACGTATTAATTGATTTAAAACAATGTGGACATATCGATGTCGCTACCAATCGGCTAGATAATACAATGAAAATAATATTACACATTAGGCTTGATTTTTATAAATGTAGTGATAAATATTATAATAGCGAAATAACAACAATAATTAACATTAAATTATTGATATTAAATCACTCGTCTTTCGACTAGTCTTTTTAAGACTAAGCGATCGCAGTGATGAATTTTAATAATATTTATAAATATGTTGATTTTCTTTATCACAATGATAAATGAAGAATCACACAAACAATCATCGCCATATCAATGCCTTAATTTTTATAATTAAGACTAGGATCTATTAACGCGCCAATTACAAAGATATGCGATGATATGTGCGAATAGATTTCTGGACAGGCAAATCATAATTATCAATATCGAGTGGTAATTTCATTGACATAGAACAATATAGAACTCACTTGATGTTCGTCATCCGATGTAACGATGTAACCATCGAGAGCTGGCCCTTGAATTGCCACTACTCGAATCATCTCGGATCTTAATTGTCTCAGTCGCAGAGAACTGTCTTGTCGATCGACCGGTTGATTCCCAACATAAGCGTTCACTGGACAGTATAATCTCTCGGCGCCATTATAATTATGCTCCGGATTCAATAGTGTGCTAGTATTAGCTTTCGTCAATCCTGCAGCACAAGCACATTTCATTTTTCAATTAACAATTTTAATAAAAAAAGTTGATTTGTGAAATTAAATTGCAAAACAGAAATTAGATTGATATAACAGAATATTAAAGAAGAAAAGAGAAACATACAAAAAAATGTAATTTATCTTAAAAGAAGAAATAAAATATATATATTTTAATTATATTGTGTATAAATAATATATTTAAGTAAAATAAAAAATATAAAGTAATATATAGTAAATATACAATAATATCAACTTTAACAGCAAATTTAAAATATAAAAAAAGATTGGAGGCGCCGGGTATCGATCCCGGTACCTCTCGCATGCTAAGCGAGCGCTCTACCATCTGAGCTACGCCCCCCCCCGTATGATCTGGATCGCTGGAAGGATTAGGTATATATAATTTATATCGCAAAATAATTATAATATATAATTATATATAATTATAATATATAAAATATAATTATAAATTATATTTAGTCATTATAAATTAATTGAAACAGATTTTTAAAAGATATGTATCTGATTTTGTGTAGAAAAGTATAAAGTAAATGTGTACGTAGTGCATGTATCTGTAAGCATATTTATTGCGTATATATGTATAGATAAAAAAATGTTTTTTAAATAGAAAGATTTAAATAAAACGAAATAACTGTTTGACAGAGTCTATCATCGATTAATATGATTCTGATATAATAGTTTTGTATTTTGTCTTTCTCTCTCTCTCTCTCTCTCTCTCTCTCTCTCTCTCTCTCTCTCTCTATATATATATATATAATATGTGTGTGCGTATGTGTGTGTGTGTATGTGTGTGTGTGCGCGTGCGTGCGTGTGTGTGTGTGTGTGTGTGTGTGTGTGTGTGTATATATATAATATATAGTGTATTATGCAACTTGATAAAATGAAGGTTTACGAAGACTTTTTTATCTCTATCAAGTACTAAGAACGCACTTTTGTCGAAATTAAATGTCAGTAAGCAGCTTTCTTTCTCATAAATACGTATGTATTTCAAAATGCATTTTAAACGATCTATACTTAATTCACATCAGATTTGAAAATAAAAATCTGTTCATAATTGTACATGCCGTGCATTTAAATTTACATCTCAATACGTCATATATTTTTGTATTCTGATTTTTAATTATTTTCTTAAATATTTTATGCCGTGTATAAAATGTAAATAGAATTCTATCCTGATTTCTGATATTAGGAATTATAATTATCGTTCAAAGTATGTTATATGCATTAAATACACATATATTCAGAACATTAGGCCCGTTCTAAGCAAAAGCGCTTATTTAGAAAACCTAATTAAGGGTTAGTAATAAAAATAGAAATATAGAACAACGCTGAAATTGCACTAAATCGAGAAAATTGCAATTGATGATCTGTGAGAGAGCCGATTATAAATGTTCTCTGGCAAATTGAAGAATTTCATGTAAATGTTTTAGCAATATCTTAGTAGGTTTTTAGAGTCTTACGATCCCAAAAGGTGGACGATGAGCAACGTGACGTAACTCAAATTAACTTCATTAATCAGAAACTAATTTGATTTTTATTACATGTAGTATACGTCCCATGGGAATCCAGAGGGTGTGCTAAGTGGTGCTCATATACCAGGAAAGCATATCGAACTTGGAGTTTGATCGTCCCGAAACGTACGTTTTGATCGTTACGTGTATTGAGCCTTCACCGGTATCTTACAAGTAGTATACATATAATCGATTAAATGCGTGCCTTTTCCTTTTCTTCCTTTTTTTCTTCATTTTTATTTTCTTGCATTATTGAGTCTATCTTTCCGCAAAACGTAGGACAATGCGCGTCGCTCATGATAGGTAATCAATTTCGTGAGCGAATGGATCGAATATAATTCGAACGAGATCATATACTTATGCCTTCGCGTATTTTATCATTAATGCATCGTAACCGGGTCAGCGTATTGTTTAATTTAATAATTTAACGTAAACATCAAGTAATATTAAATATATTACTAGGGAAGTAGGAGCGTGCAGTAGGAAAGTTTTACTCCGATGTAACCTTACAATTTTCAGCTCAGGTAATTTTCCCTGTAATTTTCCCGTGTTCTGTAAAGGTCACGTCGCTCACCCCTCTTACAGTATTAGGTATTCACAAATCTTTCCTTATCCCTTATTTCTTCTAGTTGTTGAAGATATGCCCCCCATCAGAGAAAAGAAGTTCGTTATGTTATATACAATAGACATCGCACGTAGAATTTATACGTATATCATCAATAAAATTGGAAAACACTTTTTTCCATATAATAAATTCTTAATTATAAGGAAAAAATAAGAAGAATTGTTGTCTTAAGATAAAGTATTGTATTGTATTATTCCTCATTAGACAAAGGAAAGTAAAGAACTTTAATTAAAATAAATTTAACGTGATGTTTATAAAAATTATCAAATTAATATAAAATGTGTTTAAACCTTATAACTCTTTCATAAATAGTAAAATAGTTTAGTTTTTTACAAGTTGAGTGTTGTATAATTGTGTCGATTACTTGTGCGATAAATATAAAAATAAAAGCGTTTAAATTTATTTGTATTATTTTGTAATCTTTTTCAGACTACGTTAAAGTAATAAATAATGTGATAATTAAAACAACAAATATTTTCTAAATGTTTAACATAATGGTTATGAGAATAATGGTAATATGTTTATAATAATTAAAAAAAGTAAAAGTACCAGGAAGTAATAAATATTCCTTCTTAAATATTACATTCTCTATATGTCAAGACAACATTTTGTAAATAGGTAACAATATTTAACAATAAATTTGTGTGTTATATAATGTTTTGTATTAATATTATTCTAGCGATAAAAACGCGAGTGGTTCATTTTTGCAAACATAACATGTTTTACTTTCTAATTTTAATAACAAAAATATTTAAACATTTAAAACAAGTATAATATTACTTGTATAATATTACATGTGAAAGTATAATATTACATGTAAATAATTATTCCTTATCAAGTACGGTGATTATCTTTTAAATCCAATTTTACGAAGTTGCTTTTTTTGTTTCTTTTTTATAAGTCTTTATTAAATAATGATATCGAGGACACTGGTACCGAATAATCAATATCGAGGACATCGCTTTCCGAGCTTTTACCAGGCTACTATGAATTTCTGGTTATTCTCGAATGTAGGGCAAGGTAATGTCAAGGAACAATAATCAAGAAGTGCTAGTAAAAAAAAACAAATTTTTTAAAATTATTATTCTCTACATATATGTAAAGTTAATTTCTTCTAAAAGCTAAAAACATAACCAAATAATATATTTTATAATATAAGATTTTTATTTTATCCTTGGATTATAATACGAGTATGTAAGTTTAATTTAGTGATAAAAATACAAACATTTTATTTTTATAAACGTTTCACTTTTAATATATTCTACTTTCGGACTTCATGCAATGAAATATTTATAAAAATACAAGTAATATTACTTGTACATGTTGCATGTTAATAATTATTCAATATCAAACATAATGATTATTCTTTGCTGTTTTAAAAGTGCTCTTTTTCGCTTTTAGTCCGAATCTACAATAGGTTTTTAAGCTTTATAGCCATAAGAAATAGACGAATCACATTCGATTGTTCTCCTCGCTTTCGATTGTAATTGGTCAATTTCTTACGGCTTAAGACTTACACCTATTGCAGATCCGGACTTACTCTCGGTTGATATCCAAGAAAACATAGTACTTTCGAAGATATCAGGCTATCATGAATTTCTGGTTATTCTTATCTAAGATAAGATAACTTCAAGAAACGACATCAAATGAACAAAGAATTGAGAGACAATAAAAACAAGTTTCTTTTTAATTATTATAACCTTTATATATATATATATATCTAGAAAACTTATTGTAAAAAGTAATAAATTAATATATTTTACAATACAAGATTTTCCTGCGTTTAACAGTCTTAAATTATAACATTATCTTGTAAGTTTATTTTAGCAATAAAAATATAAATGTGTTTTATTTCTTCGAAGCCTGATAATCGATTGCTCCTCGAATTTGATCGATGTTGAGGTTGTCCTTTCCTGATAATATCAGGCTATCATAAACCTCTGGCCATTCTAACGCGCAGGGTAAGGAATGACACTTTTATAAGTATACATATGTATATGATATATCCTACTGTAGGCTTTGTATCATAAAAATAATTTATAGGGATACATAAATAATAATGTAATGTATATCTTAAAGCTGTTACTTTTGATAACTTTAAAGATTTGAAGTTTTAAAAGAATTTGAATTTTCGAAGTTATACCGTTAAATTATAATGTCATGTTATATCCAACTTGAGTTATTTTTAATTATTTTCATAGATTGTCACTGCTCAAACTTAATATGTCGTTAATTTAACTGAAACAATAAGTTAAATAATTTAATTCAAGAAAATGTATTAAAGACTCAAATTTATTATATTATTTTCTAAGTACATATGTTAATATGAACATTATTTATTTTACAGTGGCAAAAATAAAAAAGCGTAAATCGAATGTAAGGGGAAAGTAACAGAAGTTAAGTTTAAACGAAGTTTCTGTTACTCTCCATTTATATTTGATTTTTATTTTTGTCAGGAAATTAATCACAAAAATGGATTACATTTTAATACACATAGAAGTTAAAAATAACAAATAACAAAATGTTATTTTTTAATTCAATGGAATGAGTTATTATTGCTTCTTTGATATCTCTAACAAAGTTTTGAATATTCGAAGTTTAAGATGCTTCAAAAACTTTGAATATTGATCACTTCTCGATATGTGGAGATCGATAGTGGATATCGAGGTTGAGGTTTTTCTCGAAGATATCAGGTTATTATGAATCTCTGGCTATTCTAACGCATATGGGGCAAGGAACGACTCAGCGAATGGCGAAGAATTGATGTGGAGAAGGTGCATAGCAATAAAACGATTTTTTTCGGGAGATATCACGGAGGGGTGAACTTGAAGAGGCCAAAGCGATTTGTCTTCTTAGTTGATACCATGTTGCCGCTGTCGATCTACCATTTGTTCACCACTCACTTTCGTGCTTTAAACTGATCCGGCTGGTAGCGTGACGAAGAGTTAAAGCGGTTCCATTGTCGCGACTCCTGTAGCTCAATGACCGTCCTTTGTGACATTTTGAGTACACGTTGCATTAATTTCATATCGATTCGTTAAACTAATGTTTAATGTTGGAGATCAGTAAAATTATTAGTTCTACTTAACAGAAGTACTGCACAAGTAAATAACAATTATTATTTAATAATCTTAGATATATATATGTATATACATAGTAAGATATATATATTCTGCTTGATTAAGTTTCTGAGATTAATTTCATTGATTATCAATGTGTTTATAAATTATTTAATATTTAGAACTATATGATAACAATAACGGATGTCTGCGAGAATGTGAATCGAATCTTTAAATGAAAATTATCATTGAAGGTAATATCCCTTTATGTGCGATTTTTTAAAAATGATTTTGGCTTTCTGCCATAAACATCTCATTGCGAATAGCGCGCGCAATATTGAATGACAGGAGGTGGAGAAATGATCAAGATGCTGGTGGACTGAATTGTTTCTTGAGATGATCTTTAGCATGTACTGAACAGGCTAGCATAATCCAAAGAAACCTGTCGTGATTTCATCTCATGCCTATGGACCAATTTGCTGCTCGCAATTCATAGGCTTCTCATTCTTTCTTACTTCGCTACTTCCCTAATAAATAAAACGCGCTTATTCCTCGCGCTGCCCGTTCACTTGACTATCTCGTCTCTCTTGATGTTAGCAATGCTATTAACAGTATAACAGTTTGACAGAAATTCGATTAGAATATCGTGATATATGTATATCTGTATTAAGTTCCTATTCTGCTGAGAAAGCTCACAAATATAACGTGACAATAGAAATTGAACTATATACCGTTTAAAAGCAATTTAATGGCAGAAATTAATAAAACGTCGCGTTATGTTTTTCATAATCATCAATAAAAATACATAGATGAGCTGACAGATGATGGAAGATTCATATGTATATTGTATGTACGTATAATTTCTACACTTATTAACGTAGAAAGGAAAAGAAAACCTTAATTTTAGAGATACGTTAATTATGCTAAGCTAAATGTATGATGCAAATATAAAAAAGAATTACTCTTGTATAAGCATAAGTTTTACATTAATAATGTGAATATAGCTCGGTACAAATGCGATATTTTATTCAAATAATGTTTTTAAAAATATTTATAAATATCTTCTAATTTTCGTACATATACTGTTAATTTCTAATAAATTTTTAGCCAATAAAGTAATTTACTCTCATTGAATATAGTAAATTATTATTCTTTCTTTTTTTCTTTATTAGAGAAGGGTGGTCTTTCTAGAAGAACTATCTATTTATCTACAACAAAAGCATAAGAAGCTAACACAGGCGATGAATCTGTGAACTAGTTGTGCGATGTCTCGAGATGATCTTCAGTATCTATCGATCAGGATTACATAGGTTACAAGAAGTTGGACGATTTACGATATTTGCATCTCTAACAGTTGTGTCAATTTAGACCTTCATTCAATTATCTTCCTCATCTCTTTATAAAACAATTATTATTAACGATCTTTATTTTATCTCTCCTAAATCTTCTAATAATCTTGAGTGTCTCAATGCAATTCATTACTTCTCAGACGTTTCTGTTCTTTCACGATTGTCTCGTACATCATGTCATTGATTCGTCAAATTTACGAGGATCACCATCGAGGTGCAACATGGGTAAATCAGATCAGAGACGCATACTGTCAAGAAAGTATGAATGTTGAAAATGTCGGAAAGTCGAAAAGCTGGTTAAACGTTCCCTTTGCTTAACTATCAGGGCTTCATCTTCGAAGGTTGCATGATACGGCTTCGATTTGGGATGGCTCGAGGCTTTTTGCAACAGGGTAGTAGAAGCAGGGTTGGCGTTCGAGGGTGATTCTATTCTATTAACTTTTTTACATAGCATCGTTGTAGCAATTGTAAACGTGTAAGTGTAAATGTATGAGAAGCGTAAAAATTAGAATGCAAAAATATCGAGTTACCTTAAGCATAGACCGGAATAAACGGAATATTTCTAATAAGGTTTTGCGTATGAATAAATGTCAAAAGAAATTCTCATTATATGCTAGCAATGACGACGATAAACTTGGATTATCTTGAAGTTAAAAATAAATTTCAACGTATATTAAAATTCTTCTTTCAAGGATTTCAGGAATATATCTTTTTAAATGTGATTGGAAAATAAACGCTGACTTTTTAGAAATAGAAATGAATAGATATAACTATAATATAATAGATAAAATAGAAATAAATAAAGATTAGACAGCTTAAACAGCTTAAACAGATGTTGATATATTTCGCAAGTATAAAAAGATAGAACGATCAATTAAACACATTTTTTCTTATCTACATTTTTTTTTATCTTTTAAAGTGTAAAAGTGCATTAGTCGGTTTATTATGGAGCAGGTGTTTTAATTAGAAAAGAGATCGTAATAATAATGTCATAATGATATCGATGCTATATGCACACATGTTATAGCTTTTGTTGCAAACGAGGTAAATATAGTGGGAAGGGAGAGGGAAGAAAAATACCCCATTTGTAATGCGCATACGCGTTCGCGTATCTGTTCACGCCACCCCCATCGTGCTTCCCACGCAGCTGCATCCATCGCACGTGTTTGATGCACACGGATATATGTATATATACATACATACATGAACGCGGCGACAAGGGCGACTAGAACGGGTAGCGCGCTGGCGCCGTCAAGCGTCATCGGCGGAGATCGATAACCCGGGGGAATTGGTGTGCGTGTGCACACCGGCCGATGCGATGGCGGGGGATGGAAGGGCGGACGGAAAAAGAATGGCGAAAAAAGGAAGACGGAGATGGACGGTAAAAAGACATCATAAATCGTTCCTGGCCATATCCCCGCGTCCAACCATCCTCGTCCTCCTCCTCCACCACCGCCTGGTCCACCGACCGAGTCGTTACTCTTTTCCACCCTACAGAATTGGAACGGTTTCCCGCCACCGACCACCTCGCGCGCTATACGGCCCTGGCCGTAGTGAGATGGTCGCCTGCTTAAGTGGCTCGCTACGAGCTGCCGTCAAGGCCGCAGACCTCGTCTCCAGGCGTTCGCCGGCCAAAAGTCGTGCCGCGAAAAAGATGCGTCGCAGGTCCCAGGTTTTTAGCGGCTCCTTCCGACGGACGAAGCGTCGCCGGTGCCCGCCACCCTGCCAGGATAACATCCCGCGACGGAGGTGCATCCCTATATTGGAATACCGCGAATGCGCACTCGGGGTGAAGGGGTTTAGTATCCGGGGTGTGCGCATGCAACCAACCGAAGGTTGTCACCGCGACGCAATGGCGCTGATCCGCTGCAATGGATGCGCGCGGAATTAGAGGAAGCCGATTGGTCGCTTCCGTCAGCGCGTGCGGCCTTGATAGATAACATGACGACGCGTGTCGACGGCACGTGTACGGACAATATCGAGCTCGATCTGCGATTGACGTCAAACGTAGAAAAATAAAAATAACTAATTGATTCGGATTATTCTTTTGCAATTTAATTGCATTACATAAAAAATCATTGCGTTAGTTATTAAAAAAATTAATTTCTTTGATCAATTCTGCATATGAATAAATATGCAAGAAATAGAAACTGTTAATATGTATTCTTCTATTTATTTAGATTTTGACATTTTTTATATTTACATTTATTTTAAATATATAAAAAATATATATATTTAATTTTACGATATTTTATATGTACATTATAATTTTATTTTGAAAATATCTGATATATATTTGCATGTAAATCTAAATTGACGAAAAGATGAAGATGACTAGGTAATGCAATCAAAGAGAATCAAAAGATTTAAGTCAAAAGATTAAAACAAATATATACAAAGTTGTAAAAAATTTACCTAAAATATTCGAGATATTTTTCTCGTAATATTTCTTTATGCATTAACATGCGCATTATCATAATTATGAAAGATAACAAAGCAGGCAATATAAGGTGAGTGCATTTCGTTTTATGCATGATCTATATTTTATTTTCATAGTTTACAGACTATTAAACAGGATAAAATACTACATCAAGTGCATTATCTGTAAAACGAAACGGTATATTATATAAAGTTTGTTATATAAGCGTAAATTACAGCAATGGCATTGTATAAAATGTGATATCTTTGGTCTGTTTTCTGTTTCTGCATTAGACTGTACTTGAACAACATATCTCGCTTTCGACAAATATTAAATATATACCAATCTCACTTTAAGTTTTAAAAGTATATACACTAGTGCAGTCACAGAAAATAGACTTATAATTGCGATTGTAAGAAAAGAGAAAATTGTTGAGATTGTCACGAATAACTGAATTGGTATTTGTATCACTACAATTAAAGTAGGAAATTACCGTGACGCCGAGGTTATCGTCGGCGAATAAAACAACATGATGGCATCTCGATTAGAGACGAATCAACGTCTCGAGAGGGAATAAAGAGTGAACGGGAATATCGAATCGGAATAGGAATTCCCGATTGGCGTGCGGAGCGGGATGGCATACAGAGTTAGAGGTGACATTTTCCGTTCTGTGATCGCGAAGCGGAGTCACTGCTCGCCGCGATAGTGACAGAACCGAGATCGATAAATTGAACGCGGGCCAAATCGTGCCATGGCGCGGTCCGATGGGAACTCGACCGGAAACGGAATAGGCCGCTATCAGGCGATGGTAGGTTTTAGGTATCGGTTTCCGATGTGCCCCTTACATGAGACGCGTGAGGAACAAATACGGCTCATAAGTTAGGAACACGTAAAAGAGTCGGATGCGCTCGAATTTCTTTTCCGCCGCGACCGACAATCGGCGGAAATGCTTTGTATTTATTGGAAAACAAGGGCGGTTCGGTAGCAGGGTAACACGAGGGTACAGAGAGTGATTTTCAGGCACCGCCCCCATAGGGGGGTAGCACATTTGACGCAGTCAGTTGGTAACCGAAACGCTATGGCGCAGTCATCGACATCAATGGAATTGTCTCGTTGGCCCCGACGATCTCGGGCCGGTCCGACATCGCGACAGATGTTTGTGATACTCCTGTAACCAGAAGGGCTTCCAACTGGAACTACACGGCAAAACCGTCGTTTACATCGCTCGTTACATTTCTAATTATAATAATTGAATTGGACGTAATGAGTTATCAAGAGATTATAATTTGTTATTTTGTCGCCATTAATTTAAATGTCTAAGAACGTTTCAACCGCGTAAATTTCTGCTTTTACCTAATCTAATTTTCTTTAGTCGTCTCTTTCCTTCAAACCGTGAATTTGTTTAGGTATAAGAAATATAAAGGATAATATCTTTACACACAAGTATAATCATTTATCCCTATATTTATTTCGTTTATATTTATATTATTATGGCACATAGATTTTCAATATTTATCTTTTTAAGATTTAAGATATCTTTTTTTATTAATTATATTAATAGAATTTAAATGTAAATGATAGTGTATTTATAATCTGACAATGAAAATAAATTTGCTGCGAATAAATTCATAAGCAATCCTATATTAAAACTTGCAGAACCGCGATATAGTGAAAGGATATAGGATATAGCGAAAGAGGGATTTGCTTCTCAAGGCATAAAAAAAATTTGAAAGGACGCAAAAATAACAATATATGTATAAATTTCTATTTTAATATATAGAAATTATCCGTTATTGAGCTCATTGTACATTAAATAAAAATGAAACATATGTATAACATATTTTGATTGAAAATAATTGACAATTTTGTAGCAATTAAAGCACAAAAAATTTTACTTTTAATGAAAAAAATGCATTCACTATGAATTTTTACAAAAATTAATATTATATATAAATGTAAAATGTATACTATGCATACAGTCTGATTTTATTATGCTTTTAATAACTATGTTTCATTCGTTTACAACACACATGTATGTGCAATCTGTATATGTTTATAACGTATATCTGTACACCTATGTGATTATACGTTCCTATTAAATTAATATTTATATAATATATTAATATCACACTAATTAATATTAACTTTTTATTATATTTTACAAGTCGTCAAAGAAATATTATTTATTATTAAGGACTGCATTTTTTTGCCCCCAGTATCGAAATATTTTTATTTTAGCTCTGCATATGAGAAGGAAATTTTGATAAGGTAACTATTATATTATTAATTTTATGTGTATTGTAACTATTCGAAAAATATGCAATAACTTTATGTGAAAGTCATAAATATAACGTACAGTCCAGCTGGGAAGATCATAAATAACGCACGATTACTACTGCAATATATTGCAAACTCGGTTTTATCAAGGAGATTAACACGACGCGACAGCGAGGAGGTGGTCTGCGCTCGTTACCGCGATATTAGAGGAGTATCAACATTGCAGGAGTCTATGTTGACTTAATCCGTCGAGTTGAGAGAATTGGTACCGGCTTAGGGTACGGTTTAGCAGCACCGAGGATGCACAGGTGGAATTCGTTGTGGAACCCACGTGGAAAGCCTCGCCAAACCGAGACGAAGTCATTCATAGGAAGAAATGGGTTAGAACAGACGAGACACTCAAGTATTAGGAGTGTAGGAAGATAATATTGGTTTCTGACTCTCGCCGGCATGTCTGTATACATATATCGATGTATGTAATTGTGGCATGTAATTGCAACAGTACAATATTGTTCATAAAAATATATTCTTTTTTTTTTGCGTACTAAAGATAAATAAAACATGTTGGAAAAGTCAAGGAGCGAATTCTTGACATTTGATAATATATTTATTTTATTATATTTACTTATATCTGTAATAATGTATCTCTCCTTTTTTTAATAATATACACATACAACAAATTGATAATATTTATAAATAATAACAAATATGTTTTTAAACGTTAAAAGAGATTAAATGTATGTAAAACCCAAATGTTGAATCACGTATAAATTGTTTTTTACAAATATTTAAAAATAATTTGAAAATAATTTTACTAAAATATTTGCAACATCATTATCTGTATCTGTAAAATAGCAATATTATAGCATTTTTTTTTAAATTTGCAAGTTGCAAGGTAGATAGAATGACGAAATAATTGTCAATTGAGAGAAGAAACTATCTTGCAAAATTACGCGCGAAACGCGCGCGAATTGCTTTTCCGCGTGATTGTCAAAATGTTTTTTAATTGCCATTACAACGTATGAGAAGTTGCAACAATTTGCTGTAAACAAGCGATAGTTTGCAATTACACAGGAAAACAGAAACTGCAACGAAGGCGCATTGGTGAAAAGCCGGTCGCGTTACATTTGTAAACGGAACTCGATGCGCGACATAGTAACCTGGTACACGATGCGACATTTTGTGTTAAAAAAACGCGACCTCCGGCCATCGGTGAATTTCTATCGACTTACAAATCAATCGACAAACAACCGTGTTCGTATTATGAAATAAGTGTCCGCGATGAAACTAGCTGATTTAAAATTAAATACAAAATTATCTTATTCATTATATGTTTTTTATTATCTACTTTGTTAAATTGACGAAGACCTTGATTTATAACTATTTATGTTTCTTAAATTAGTATAGCAATGTTTTGATTAAAGAAATTAATTAATTTAATTTATAACGATCAAAGAACTTGCCGTTAAAATTAAGATAAAGGATTCTAAAACTTGCTTAAAATATAAAATTGTTATCTAAAAATAACAACATAATATTTATTTTATCCTTAAGAAAAACTTATTCTTTTTGTAAAATATATGTTAGTATTGCTACATGTTTTCTTAAATTTGAGTATTATGCGTATTTTTAGTATTACGTTATTTCATGATATTATTGTCGAGGAATTATGGGTTAATTAGATGACAAAGGGATCTTTATTGATTAAACTTGCGCAAGTGTTGATTTGCACATGTTAGAATATATTCTGGCACTTCCTTATAAATTCATAATGCATTTGCGTTGCACATATGCACCGGTACAAGTCATTCATCTTACTCCCACTGACGAGCTAACCATTTTTTGTTTACAGATATTGGATAAGTGACAGCGCGACGTAGCAGGGCCGTATGAAAGCACAGGGAGATCGCACATCTCGAACAGAAGGAGGAGCGTATTCCAATGTCGTTTGCGCTCGAGCAAGAGTGGGGACATTAATTAGGGTGGAACAATAGAGAACGAGAATTTTTATCAGGGTCGCATAACGTACAGGAGGTCGAGGTGTGGGAGTAGTATCGTCGTCGAGCTGGGGCCCAGTGAAACCGCCAAGTCTCGGCGAGAGAAACATATCTTGTTTCTTTCGCGTTAAAAAAAAAAAGATAATAAAAAAAAAATACGGACCTATAAAAGAGACAAGCAGATTTATTTAAAATTCGATACAATTGATTGTCCCCTTTTAGTTTTTTAAATTAAGCTAAGAATACATTGATGCACGTTTGCGATATTTCGTTTCTCTATCGCAAGAAACTTTGATTCTTTGATAAATCTAGGGCAAATCTTTTTCTGTAATATGTGTATATATTTTTTTAATTTATTGAAGAATGTAATAAAAAGATTTAATTATAATTAGTCATCAAATGTGATGACTATATTTCTAATAGTTAAAGAGTTTACAGTACGATTATTTACGTACTGATTGCAAGATTCTTTCACGATTGATTCTCAATCAGAGTCGCGACACAAGAATTCGAATATAACTTGGCAAACGTGAAAACACGATGAGACAGTAATGTAGATTACGTAAGATTTACAAGCGTGTCCATGCGGGTTAACAACATGTGTTTGATACACAAGAGTGCTCGTATAATTTATCGTCTCATTCGCGAGACTTTCATACATTGAGTCTTCCAATAGTAATTTACGTAAGCAATTACGTAAGCAACGTTGTAGCTCGCTCGCCTACGCAGTCTCTACCGTGCGAAATATTACTTAATGCATTATTTGTTGATCTTCTTATAGCGAATGTACTATTTTTTGACACTTCACAAACGCGTTTCATAAGAATCAAGGTAAAACAGAAGAAAATGGACTTTGGTCTTTCACAAAAATAGAATATGGCCCCAATTTTAATTATATTGACTCAAAGATATTTCGAGAATTCACGTGTAGTAAATTTAAGTTTTACTATGATCTCTTCAGAATTTCAGAAAAAATAGTAACACTCTAGTTATACATATCATATCTAATTTGTCTGTGATGAAAGCTTCTCGAATATTTAAACGCGGGTGTTTCTACGAGGACGTCAATGGAGATGGCGATAAGATAAAATATAAGATAATTTATATTCCATTTACTTGCAAGTGAATTTAAAAGGTGTTTGAGATCTCTTTGTTTTACGAGCAAGGACATCGCTATAAAGGGTATAAAGGGCCTGGGGGACGATGCGTGGCCTTACCAAGGCATCAGCCCCTACAGGGAGTGTTCGAAGGGCCCGAGGATTCCTCCTCGTCGTATGCAGCGATGAGCATCGCGCATGCATACCATGGTGACGTGTATATAGGCACGTACGAACGTACGCACGCAGGCACGCGTGTTGCCCCATAGGCTTAACACGCTCGCGCGAAAACTGCTTCGCTTTACGCACTACTGCGCGTACATCGGTTATCGGGAAAGCATGATCTTGCTTTGCTCCTTTAGCTCCTCCTTTACTCCTTTTTGGGCCGAGGCCGAAGCCTGACTGCGGTCCAACTGTGCACGGGACGCATAAACATCCAGCATCCTCGAGAAACTTTGCGTCCGTAGTCGGCGCATATGGAAATCCGATCGGTGATCGGCTGAGAACGTAACATTTCAGTCGTACCTGATTCGTGATACTTATATCGAGTCTGTTGAAAACAATGAATTTGCAATAAACTAAAATAGATAATGGATGAAAAAACGATTGTCTATATTTTATAACTGGCCATTATTCAAACAGGCAAATGGAATTTATTTATTGTGAGAGAAGGTGAGAGAATTTTTTAAATTGGTTTTTTAACTTTATACTCGTTTCGGAATAAATTCTCAACAGATATCGTTAAATTTGTTAAATTCTTTGTGTCATTAAGCCTATATGATTCTAAGCAAGAAAAACTCGAATTAAATAGGAGAATGATATAAGAAAGTAATAATTTTTTAGCAGGAATTATTTTAGAAAGTTGATTAATAGAAGAAAGGTTTTGCTTTTAATGTGTATTGTTATTGTTATTAATTACAGCAACGCTTTTGTACTCGAAATACTACTGTTAAGTAGAAGTTAAAGTGATAATGAAGTATGATAGTGATAATGATAGTTAAAGTGAAGTTAAGTGATTTTTAATTAAGTGATGGCTTATAAAATTACCTTACAAGGAATTTCTCACAATTGTTTGGAACCTATTTAAGTCTCCTTAAAATATATCATTAAATACAAAAATCTAAGAGATACACATTTTTTTTATATCAGACTTGACCTCAGATTTAAAAGATGAAATAACCTCTTAAAGCTAACACTTATATTTGATTCCTATAAATTATCAGAACGATGAGATATACAGAAAAATGTTTTAGATAAAACTTTTATTGTTTTTTTTATATATTTTATAACTGTCTATTTAGATTTTTCAAAAATTTAATATTTTGAAAATATTCCTATTTATATTTATTTTAAGGATTGTTTCATCTCTTGAATTTGAAATTAGGTCGATATAAAAAATATGTGTCTTTTTTAGATTTTTTTTGTTAAACAACATATTTCAAAGAGAATCAAATTAGTTCCGAATAATTATGACTCCTTGATAGTTACGTTAAAAGTTACAAATAAACAAATAATAAATAACAAAAATATATTAAATTAAAATATAATTTTCTGAAATAAGATTACTTAAATAAAATTATAATATAGGTTATTGAATGAATTTAGCAAGAAAATTAGATAGCGATTATTAGGCAGATATAATTATCATAAAAGAATATCTTGCTATCTTGCTAAATATTATTTACTATTTAAATAAAATGTTAATTAACAAAACAAAAAGTGCTCTTAAATAAATTTCTTTTCCTCTTTTTTTTGAAACTCATAGGAAATACAAGTAGTTTTGTATAAGCAAAGTATCATGTCCATTACGATTGTTGGGCATTTTCAATTGTTTAATGTTTAAAATTTTATAGAAAAAAATAGTAGTGTTGAAAGAAATTTTTTCCACAAAAAATTTTAACTTAGACAAATTTAATAAGTTATAATTAATATGTTTAAAAAAACAAGTTAAAATTAAAAATTAATTCATTTGAAATTAAGTTAAAAGTTCTTAACTTTCTAACTTTATCATTCAACTTTTAACTATTCACTATTCAATCTTGACTTTTACGTACACTGCCATTGCGCGTGCGAGACGTATTACGTCATCATATGCGCACACGCATTATTAGGGTTGCAGGATGTGTTACGCTTCCTTCCACCATACCTGACATCTGATTCATGCTCATATGTTAGTTATGTACGCGGATCATACGCGCGAAGCGACTCCGCTTGTTCATGCGGCACGTCGCGTCGCGTCGCGTCGCGTCGCGTCGCACGCGTCACAGGCACGTTCGCAATAATAATACTTGGTAAATGCTGAAGCGCTGAACAAAGAAAAAACATGCAGAGCAACAGGAGAACACGAGGCGCGAGGGGTTGAACGACATAGGCCTATATATGCGGGCGTTTCTTTCGTTGACCTTATTAGAGGATAGTGGGTCAACTTTTGGTGGTTGAAACGTGTATCGATATAACGGAATTCGATGTGAAAGATTCATACTCCAGATAAAGTCGAATTGTAATATATTCCGATTTCTTCTCTTTTGTTAAGATCTTAGTTAAAAAAGCTATTTTTCTTACTAATCAATAAATTTTGTTGATTAAAAATACGTAACAATATAAGTGTACTTAAAGTATATTCAAAATTTTACACGTTTTAATCCTTTCCTTAATATTATTAATTATTCTTTCTTTATCCTACTTATGATATTCACAGATGTTTAGTCAGTTTAATTTCTATTAAAGCTGATTTCAGTTATTTAAATTTTTTTTTGAAAAACTATTTTTATTATCTTACATATTTCTAATTTATATTTAATCGCAAGCAATTAATTAAAGAAGACAAGTAATTTATACAAATACATGTTTTATTGCATTGATATATGCAAAGATAAACCATCAGAATAAATTATCATTGTATTCCTCTAGTTATTAAACTTTATATTTGCTAATTATTTTTTGTAATAATAAATTTATTTTATGAGAGAATAATTGTAGATAAATTTGAAAATTAAAGTAAAAATCAGCATGTTATTAACAGCAAACACAATTGATGGCTAAATTTAAATATTTAATAAACTCGATCTTTTTGAAAAATTGAATTTAATAGAAAGAAAATCGATTATTCAATCACATATTAAACCTATAGTTTAGTAATAATGCTTAAACGTAAGGAATCGAAAAGTGTGAAGGAAACTTGAGATATGGAAACTATACACAGACATGACATGTATACGTTATACCTACATGAATAACCGTGTCTACACGAACACGATTATATGTGTCGAACACTTTAGTTGTGTATGCAGATTAGAAAGGTGGATTAGGAGTAGCGCGTAGACCACGAGCCAGCATCAGTTTATCTGGTACGCATTGGTAAATCACGGTTTAGAATCAACCGGGGAACAGACTAGTCGAGAAGGTGGCTAGAGGAGCTAAGCGAGCTTAGGTCAGCGCGGTAGAATGTCTAAATGCTATCCCTGCCGCGACGCGATGCGACGCAATGCTATGAGTCTTCGTATATGGAGAGACCCATGTAAGGCCTCTTTGTTTCTCTCTTTTTCTCCCTCAAGGAGGGATCATTAATGATGTATGCATGGCTAATGAATTTTGCAATCGTCTATTTTTGATATTCGATTTTTATATTAAAAATACAATATAATAATTTTGTGTATTATATGTGTATATATATATATATATATATATATTGTAATAATATTATAATATTAGAAGTATAGGTTTTAGAAAGTCTATACTTAAGAAAAATTGTAAGAAAAGTATAAGGCAAAATTTTATTTTTGTATTTACATGGTATTATCGTAGCTGTAGAGAGAGCTGTAAGATTCGTATAATTGAAAAAGATTCAAGAAAGATTTATGAAGATGCTAAAAAAGATTACTTATAATTTTTCTAAGATTTGATGTATAAGTTTTTATTTGCTATAGAAGTTTGAAAAAATTTTTAATATAATCTATTTTCAAATATATCATATATCAATTCAAGTTACATTATTATATTATAATTATGATTAATGTTATTAATATTAAGATTGAAAGATTAATTTAAAGCATTTCTTCTCTTTTTCTTCTTCATAATTTATACAAAAAATAAAAATTTATGTACAAAAGTTACATATATACAAAAGTTAAAGAAAATTGATATTTTTATTTTCAATCAATTATAATTTAGAAGTTATATCATATCTACGAAAGAAAGGCTTGAATTTACAATTAAAGAGTTTAATCTTTAAGTTTCTTGAAAGTTAAGTTTCTGTCTTTTGAAAAAATAAAAATTAAAAATTGATATAAATTTAATTCATTTAAGTATAAAATGTACTATTTAAAGTTTTTTTTTAAAGAATAGATTAAAATATTGTGTTCCAACTTATAAAATATAGATAAGAGCACTTTTGCAACTGATATCGATCCCGTATCTTCTGCATGTTAAATAAGCTCACGCTATGCGAGCGTTCTACCATCTAACTAGAGAAGGACCAAAGGTGGAAGCATTCTTGAAGTGTAGTTTATTGCAAAAGATAGTCCTTTGTGTTTATATTAAGAATTCCAAACTTTAGCTTCAGACAACATTTTTTCAAAAAATAACAAAATGTTAAAATATAAAAATTTTTAAGTCATCGTATTAATTAATCATTTAATAAAATGATTAAGCTTAAGGAAAGAAGAAAAAAGTTAAATATTACAATGTTTTAGAACTTAAATTAATGGATTTTTTCCCGATATATAAATGATATATATTGGGATGATGATAAATATAATTAGAATTGATGCGTTTTTATTATCATTTCGACAATGCAGCAGACAGCAACTTTGTACATGGATTTGTATTATTCTGAATTGATATTAGTTTTGTATAAAAGTTGACTGGCCCCAAAACATTGTAATATTTAATTTTTTTTCTCTTTTATTTGAGATTTATTATTATGTAAAGCGGTTAATCGATCTGTAATATTAAAATTTTTATACTTATTGTTTATTTAAAAAAAAAACCAAGAGATATTTGAAGCTAAAGAGGTTTGGGATTCTTAACCACGAAGGATCTTTTGCAACAAATTGCATTTAAAAATCGCGTTTTCACTTCTGGTGCTCTTTTATAAGTTATAACGCTTTCAAGAAGCAATATCTTCGGGATATCAAAGCCTTGCATCGACATATGAATATTATTATTATAAATTAAAATGACTGAATGTCAAATAGTAATAATGGGGGAGATGGGTGGGATACCAACATGTCTACATGTCATCTCTGCATGTCTAAGGCTAGTTAAAGGCCGGTATTCATAGTTGGATCTTATAATTGAAACCATTTTAAGTATAGTTTTAAGATGTCATGAACCAATTAGAGAGTCGCATTAGCATCTTAAGACATTACTTAAGACGGTCTTAAAATAAGAATGGACTATAAATACCGCCCAAAGAATCACCCAAAAAGTTTCTTTATCTCTCGTTAAATAAGTATGGATTATGAAATTTTTTCGAATTTATATAAGATGAGGGATTTATGACTTGTCAGTTATGAATCCGTCGTTCTCACATAGAGTCACACGACATTTCTAAACGACTGTCAAATATAAAATAAATATTTATTTAATTGTATAACGATCTAATTATTGGGGTTATATAACTACAATATGCAGTAAATATATTAATTTTATTAAAATAAAATGTTTAATTTTTCAATTTTTGTTGTGCTATATCTTGCTTTACAGTTACCTATCGATGATGTCATTAACAATTGTAATTATTTATAGTAACTTGTAGTATTTTGTGAAAATTTCTTAAAAGCTTTTAAAAAGTTGGAAAATTGACATTTTATTAATAATGAGTTATCTAAAAATTTAATTTTCTATTTAATTTTTTTTTCTATTTAATTTTTTTTTCTATTTAATTTTCCAAAAATTGGATTTAAAAAAATTAAATTTATACTCGAGAACAAGTCTTGTTGCACTAATTGAAATTCTAATAAATTCAATTAGAAAAATATTTTAAATAAACAAATTTGATACTTATAGATAAAGCTATTAAACATTCTAGTTGAGATAACCAAGAATTCAATTATAATAACCTGTTTCAAATTTTATAAAGTTTGAAATTAAGATTTTTCAAAGGAAGCATTGGAAAATCAAGTGCTATTTTTTAACTTTTTAATATTTCACAAATTTCCATGCTTGAATTGATGAAAAAAATCGAATATACATAATGCTGACAAATAGCATGAATTTCATTTTTGTAAAGCTATTAAAATAATATGATGTTAGAATTTAGTTCAATTAGTTTTTTACTCTATATAAACATAGATGGGAGAAAACGGAAGCGAAAAGTGGAAACCGTTCGATCAGGCCTGCAGAGTTCGTCGATTTCGCATTGATCGCCGATAGTTGGTCGTTTCGCGGCGTACGCGTTCGGCGGCACATCCCGCGATAACCATAAGCACGTCCGACATGTGGATACGTTCATTCATTGGATTCCGAGCGAGATAGCATTACGGAACAAAAAGAGATAAAAGTACCGTTGCGATTGCGAGAAACGGAGACGAGGAAAGCCGAAAGGAGGGAGAGAGTGAGAGGTCCTGCCAACCTCCATCGCAGTATGGTAGCCTGCTACATCAGGCAGCCTCTTTTCCGATAATTTGCCACTCATTAACATAAAACTGGACCACATGACGAGTGGAAACGAATGTCGAACGATAGAGAACGCATTTATGAGAAGGAACGGGCATCGTGTCTCTTCTTACTGCCGGACGAGGAAGATATAAATGATCTGCGCGTTATAAAAGGGAATATAAAATTATGCGAATAATAGATTTAAGAATAACGCGGCTTATAACAAAAATGTATATATTTCTATCACGATCGTATTATTTACATCTTTTTGTTGTTTGGCTAATTTATATGCTTCTTTTACAATGTGTTGTAAGTAAAGTAATATAATCAGTAATTTAGCAACAAATATTCAGATAACTAATAAATGCAGAATTACAGCAAAATCACTGCGTTAGCAGTGCAAAGTTAATAATTACGAAATTAATTTCAAAGATCTCTTAATAAATAAAATAAGTGATGCATTGTCACTGCGGCATTCTGTTTATGATTTGCTTTATCAATATTAGTTAAATTTATCGATAGTTATGTTCTGTTTCTTCTCTAAAGAAGAAAAAATATATTGATTAGATTTATAAATTATAATATAAACTAGTTATAGAATGTCAATATCCTTGAATTGTCATTACGGCGTATAACGTATTGCACAAGATCGCCGCGTTATTTGTTATCATTCATTCGTAATGAGACTTAAAGAAGTACATAGATAGCAGAGCATTATCTGTCTTTCAAAGTGGAATAATTGTTTTAAATAGTTAAAATTATCTAGTCCACGATTAATTAACCTTCAAAATTAATGAGTTGTAAGGCGTATCGAAATAGTGTACATATCTAAAATATGATCCTGTATGGTCTAATTACCAATATGATCTTCTCGTTTTGCAAGCATAAATTACAAGATGAATTCAACAAATAGCACTAATAATATTAAAAGCTGCTGTACATGAAATTAGCAAAGTTAAATGTAAAAGCACAAATATTTTAATATTTTAATATTCTTTACAACACTGCATTTAGTTTATATTTTCGTTACAACGTTTTATATGATATGCTATTTTGCTTAAAATCTTAAAATCTACTGCACCAATATAAATATTTGAAAATATCTTATATATTTTTTTTATATTTTGCAGAAATATTTCTTCTTCTGAAATTGACTATCAGTTTTTAATTTTGGACTCAGCAAAAAATAAAAAAAAATTGCTTACATAAATCATGTAGAGTCCAGTTATTTTCTATATATTTACTTTGTACGTATGTATTTGTTGAAGTAATGACTCACTGTACGTATGCAATACTGAATTTTAATTGTATATACTACTCAACAAATAAAAAGGAAACACTTCAGAACACGCTCAAAATTGCGCAATATTCAGAGAATATCGTAACTCGATGAAAAATTATCGAAGACAAAAAATCAAAAAAATATTTGAAAGCTCTCTATTTTTGAAGTCGGTAATTGATATTTTCTGATTCTTTATGGAGATAACGTTGAAGAAAAAATGATCACTTTTGCTTCAACATTCAATAACTCAGTAAAAAAAAATCGTACAGTACTCAATAAATAAGCAAATTGAAGGTAAAGATTCACTCTTTCAACTACCGTAAACCGCATTTTTATGTGAATTTTATTTCACATCATAGATCTTCGTAAAGTTTGTAAAAATTTTTCAGATTTGAGTATTCATTTGTATCCGTATATTTCCATAAAGAATCAGTTAGATTGAAATATCAATTACCGATTTCGAAAGTAGAGATTTCAAACACATTTTTGATTTTTTGTGTGCAATAATTTTTCACCGAGTTATGATGTTCTGAATATTAATTTTGAATGTGTTCTAAGATGTTGATTTTTTTAAGTAATGTATATTTATATATTTATCACACACACGTATCTTAATAAATCATTAAATCGACCTTATTAATATCATCGTATCGCATGATTTTAAAGTAAAGTTGCCGATATCATTTTCAAATTTTTTGTTATTACAGAAACGACGCAGTGCGGAATAAATCGACTTTGTCACGTAATGTTGTGATGCTTTTAATTATTAAATATATTGTTAATAATTATTATTAATTTCTTATTAAATCATATTTTAATATTTACTGCATAACGTAAAAATTTAACGTAATTTATTATAAAATGCGTAATTTGTGAGGTTTGTTTAATCGAAATTTGTCATCATACAGAGCATTCAGCCGTATGATTGTATTTTTGGATTACATTCCGTGGATTTTTACATTCAATTTTAACTCGCGCATTTATTCAATCACCCAAAAATACGAGTGTCGAAAATGTTGCGTACAAAATGTGATTGACGTATTTCGGTAATTGGTACGCGAGTGACTGAAGTTAATTGTATTTTGGTGAGTAAATGTTATGTCGTTTTGTGTGAGTATTATAAATGAGCAGCAACAAAGATGGAGGAACCAGAAGCGAAGGAGACGCGACATCATATTAAGTTAAATTATTATTGAAATAAAACAAATTGAACAGCGTGAGATGATTTGCATTTTCTCCAATAACATGTATACATATAGTTAACCAAAAGATTTTTTTTATTCTTCCACTAGACTACATTAAAACTCTTTTTTTTGCTTTTGCCAAATGTCAAATATCTATCACACTTGAAGTGTATAGTTCAGCACAGAAAATAGCCCTAATATAGGTGTAGTAAGGCTTAAAAAATTGATCAAATGTGAGAAGAATAATTGACTGTTAGTCAGTTGTTGTTGGCTTAAGACTTACTACATCTATTATGTTTCAAAACTAAAGAAGTCTTTTAGGCATGTGTGTCGTGGGTTGCTTTCTTTTCTTTTTTAAGTATTTAAAAGATCATAAGCTAGATATTTCGGGTCTAAAGTACAGAATTCACAAATATAATTTAGATGCTTGAAAGCGTCGAAACTATCGACCTTTATCTTTTGCGTCTGCGAGAGGAATTTCTGGTACGCCGACTACGCATAGTTGGCTCGAGTTTGCAGCTCGCTCGTAGTAACTGTAGTAAGTGAGCACTATCGTATTTGGGAGCGAAGTATTTGCGCGCGTAAACAGGTTCCGTCGAATTGGTGAGACGAAATCGTTACTTCGCGATCGGAAGTATCCGGAAGTATCGACGATCTCATCAATTTCCGCCCCAACTTACACTGCATCGCTCGCGCTCTTCTCCAAATCAATTGAGACGAAACTTTGTACGACCGCGTTCGTCTAATGGAAACCGTAAAAAAGAAACTTCATGATAGAAGAAAAAATCGTGACAGGCACGTGATGCTTAATCTCTTTTGTCTAGCTTGAATTTAGTCAAATATAATACACGATTATAATAGTTAATTCAACTAAACAGAAGCTAAGTACAGTCTGTTTATTGTAACACAAAGCAGTTACTGTGTAGCTTTAATCGCATTTAAAATGGTTAGATCATTGATAGCCCGAGATTCCGTCAGCATAACAGCTTGACTTGATTTGTGTTCTTGAAGCAGAAATTACGTGAAAGACATTTTTATTTAGAGACAATTAATTGCACAATTTTTATGGACTGTTTATTGATGCGAATAATTGTTCTGTTTGCGATAAATGATGGAAAAAGTTACGGGTAATTTACGGCTCGATAATTTTCGACGACTAAATTTCAAGCGCTGGCGGCATGACCGCAAAGTTCTGTTATTTATAGGCCAACCTGAGTTCTCTTCTGGGGTGCGTTCACCGCGCGATCGCAGCCAGATTCCAGCGTTTATTATGTTACGAGACGCGTGGTGCTATGTTATGTGAAGAAATTCGCGCGACTGAATATGTTCACGCACGTGGGCCGCGTATCGACTCTGACAAAATTAAATTTTTGGATACCGTTCTGGATACGTGACATCCGATATTTCGATTTAAATTTCACAGAGCACTTAGGAAATTATCGCTACGAGAGTTTCATTTGTAATTTTGACATCGCGTCATATTGTTAGTTTTTCGCGATTTTTTAAAAATATTTTCCAAACCATGTAAAAACTCATTTCTACATAATATAAGGTGTACTATTATATTTTATATTACAATATAAGTTTTTATTGACAGTAGCAAAGAATTATACTTACACGGAAAACAGTTTTTGATAAAACATTCGATCCTTTTTAGAAATTTTATCGATGTATCACGGTTTATTTAAAAACGCAAATTTTGGCAATGACGTGGAAGATGACGTATCTATGCTTCAGTGAAAAAGCTTTTTCTAGATAGATGACGACGATGTGTATAAATATAAACTAGTGACGGGATAAATACGCGGTAACATTTTTATTAATCTACTATATCGGTATAAGTTTACGCTTATACCGATATATGTAATCTAATTTTCATTCATAGAATATTTGTTTAACAATTATGGATGTTACATTAGGATGTTAAATTTTATATATTAATTCTAAATTTTATTTATTTATCTCTCAAAGTTATAAGTTTTATGCATTATGATAGATTAACTTATCTATAAGATTTCAGTAAAACTTACACCTTTGATGATTCTAGAAAGTCTTTGTTTTTCTTGTCTGATATTCAAAAAGCTGTAATACTTATATATTAAATATATATATATATATACATTTATTAAAAATGACGTGATAAATATTTCCTGATAAATATTTAAATAACAAAAAAATTGTACATGCTGTAAAACTTTTGTTATTATTTTTGTATTTAGTGAGCAAAAAACAATTAAGAATTTATTTGATTCAAATTATCGAAACAAATTTCATTTGTTGAGTTTTATTCATATTATTAATGCAACGATAGTAAATTATGCACATGACAGTGTTACGTGAAACCAGATATAATAAAACAATAGTAGTGTTGAACGTCATAAAATGTTATTATGTTCGGCCTCAAGAGACGTTAGGGAGTGTTATAGTCGTTTATGACACTCACAGTAGATGCGACATTGAACTTAACTCGTTAATAACTTCCGGTCATGATTGAAACGAACGCAAGTATATTGTGTTATACAAAACAGCTAATGTGTTAATAAAGCTTGTAATTCATTTTTGTTAAATTGCAAAATGTATATGTATTACGTGTTATAATGTTTTAAAAACCCAAACTTATAGAAATTCCAAAAATATAGTGACCTTTTAAAAGTAGAAATTTTAAGTTTTAAAAACCTTTTATTAAATTTAAATTTCGTTCACTTTTAATGAAATTATATCTGCTTGAATTTTGAAATTCGTAGCGAATTTTTGATCGAACTCAATATATTATTGACAATTTAAATTTCTTATTAGAATATAATAATCAAAATTAATATTAGCATAAACAGATGTTTGATTAAAAAAATAGAATGTACAATAATATATTCATATAAAATTAATTAGTTTATTTAGTAACATAATAAGAAATTATTATTTCTTCATACGCAGTATAATTTTTACACAGTATAATTTTTTTGATACATATATTAATAAAGATTTTTTACTTCGGTTTATATCGCATAAAAATAATTATTTTTATGTTTTATGTCGATTGAAATAACTTTGAAGAGACAAAGGGATTATTTAATAGATTTGCGAGACTATTTCATGGACATTTTTTGTTATAATTCGTAACGCGTTAAATTTTTATATAGACTATGATTACGAAGGGCGGATCTATAATATTAAATGATCTGAAATATTTGCATGAAGATTAAGCGGTCAAGTAACGCTTGTTACAAGATGATCAGTTACAAAATTTTATTTTTTTTGAAAAACTTTATTAACAAAAATGAGCAAAATTATTAAGATATAATTGTGCCAATTTTGAAACATGAAATATGTGTTATGCCAACGTTTTCTTGTATGCAATTTTACACATGTCTGCTTCGCAAATATTTTCGTTGGCGTTGCACTACAAATTTTACAATCTATCAATAACACTTTCAAAAGAAGTTTTGAAAATTCTAAATTTGTTCAAATGTCTCAAAATTGATCAGCAATTTTTTACGAGATATCGAGTAATAATAATAGAATGTCCAATAGTATTTAGCTTTGTTTTATTTATTTATTTTTATGTAGTAAGTGATTTAAACGTAATTTAAAAAAAAATTTAATTTAGAAAGAGAAGTTAATTAATTTGAAATTGTTGATGTAACGTTATAAAATCATTAATGGAAACTTACCTAAAACGCAAGACGTAAGAAGAATTCGGAAGATAAATCTCTTCATGATACAAAATCTTCGATAGCGCTGATGAAATAAGTTTCGACTCACGCTGAATTGAGATAAGAAGAGCAAACGCGATTTACGTCAAAAACACGCGTTCTTATCTATATTTAGATCGCACTTCACTATTAGGGCCGGTTGTATCAAGAAAGAGCGGTACTAGAGAACAGTGAAGACTGTTTGCTATGGTACCGGAGCAATGATACTTTTCTGGTCTCGTTATTAACTGTATCGCGATGTCATGCAATCGAGGGCCAATTTGACAAAATCACAGGCAATTCTTAATGCAGGAATTTATTCTTTTCTCACAAATTCTGTTTTTTTCCACAATATTTTATAAATTAAACTGCATTATTAATAATTTCCATCGGTCTATTAATTTTTCGCGAAATTGGCACAAAAAGAGTTGAGAAGTGTTACTTCGTGAAATATTTTTGAGCGTGAAAGATTTTGATAATAATAAAAAATCAAATTGATACGAAACAATGAATTCGGAAACATTCGCGACTAGACATTATCCGTGCCACGATTATCGGTGTAAACGTTGTCGAAGCGATGCGCGACACAAGGGAGACTGATCGCGCACAACTCTAATTTTCTGTCTCTTCCTCCTCCTCACTTCTTCATGCTAGACTGCCTCCTACAGCTGCAGAGGTGGTAGTGTCTCCTTGAAAATTCGTAGTATTTTTTCGTAGGATTATGATGTAAAGTGAAAAGTATATTATTGGCAAGAGGATAATAAAATATGTCTCTCAGAAATAAAGAGATGAAATAAAAGATTCACAAATTTTATAATTACTGATTAATTAAATTCCAATGATTAATTAAATTCCAATTTTTTTATTTTTATTTTCTTGTTTACACTATATATAGTTGTTGCTGTCATATATTTATTGAAGAAATAAAAAATTTTATAGATACATAGCAATAAAGCAAAATTATTATAATGTGCATTATCAAATAGAGATCTCACTTTAATTTAATAAAGGATATTTAAATTATTAACTAGTATAACTACGATTAATTCATGATTATGAATGTTTTAAATAATTCTTTAAGTACAATTTGAAATTAATCAGAAAGTGAAATTATTCGTAATTTATAGGCGATTTTAGATTTTCTGATTGTGTATATGTGATCACATGCTTAATAAAAATCTGCTCAAAGGACATTATTATAAGAATTCGTTAGATGCAATGGTAATTTATTTAAGATTGTCAAATCTTGATTTAACATTGCTATAATTAACATAATTACAGTAATAATTCCGTAATATTTAATTTTTATTATATTTAATTTTATTATAATTATGTATTTTAT
>NW_011627330.1:462567-689628 GCF_000204515.1 Acromyrmex echinatior | reverse complement strand
TATATAATAAACTTTTTGAATCAAAATTTTTCATTATTCTTTTCTTTCGTATCATTTCAAATTAATTAACAATTATGGTGCGGAGATAGATACACACGGTAATTAGCCGCGTCTATTGAAAACATTAATACGAACTATGAAGTCAAGCAGATAGAATTAATCGGCATATATACATTGCGTAATGATTCAGTCTGAATCTTTTCCCTTTCTCTTTTTCTCGTATTCTCGACTTGTGCGAACTATTCTTCAATAAAATTGCATATGAAATTCGATTGTTACTGTACATTTGTTGATTTTCATTTAGGTACGGTTATAAATTATCTAATTGAAAAATACGTAAGACAATTTATAAAGATATCTCAATTATATATTTTCTTTTCTTCACTATAAAAAATTCTTCGCTATAAACAAATTTTTTGATTTTGTTTATATTATTTCGTCAATGGATAAGTTCTTTTCAAGTTTGATAAAATAACAAGATAACTATCAACAATAATCATATAATAATCATAAAATAATATAATATATTTTTAGATTAGTTTTTATTCATTTGTATAACATTCTTTACGTGATTATGATTATATTAAATAAGTAGTTATTATTGTTCTACACATTTTAAAAGCACTTTATCATCAATTAAAGCTTAATTGATAATTTTATTATTAAATTTAATGAAATAATGATAAATGGTTTAATTATTAAACATATAACATATATTAATAAAATTGATTTTAGTTTAAATTTTGATAATACTAAAGATGTAATAGAGCTTTTTTTTATTAAAATAATCGCTCGTTCTTTTATAAGAAATCTTCTCTTTATTTAAATTCTAAATCATTACTTATTATTATTTTATCGCCAAATAATCGATATAAATGAACATATAAAAAAAAGAAAAAATAACATATATGAACGAATATGTCGTTTATCATATACAGTTAAAGGCCGTATCCGCCTCCTGCAGCCTCATTATCCATCCAATTAAGAATTTGCATATTAATCGCGTACCGCTATTTCGACAGACGTGACTTGATGGAATCGTTTCAATTAAAGCGTAACATCATTGCCACATACGATGTTTAACAAGAAGCGCGTAAGAACGGAAACACCACGCCTTGAAATAACTTTTTAAAGTATAGTCATGCGAACGTGAGCTGTGTATAATTGTGTTTTATATTTATACCGCGTGTTTCATTCCTTAGATCAATGGATCGTTTGCTATAGCAAGCAAATTTATGAAAACATGTAAGAAAATCCACTTATTAATTTTATTACAATCTCTTGATTTTTATTAAGCAAAAAAATTATATATTATACTTTAGATTTTTATTAAGCAATATAACAAAATGTGAGGAAAAAATAATAGCACAATTTAATAATAATACTACAATATTTTAATAAGTTTATTTATAAAGAACAACTGTAAACAACAAATGCATCGAAATTATATTTATTTTAAAATAAAATATCAAAATTAAATTAAAAATAATTTTCACAAAAACTTAAATTAATATATCTCCAGTAATCGACAATTGACGTGGAAAGATCTCTAAAGTAATCTCTTTTTTTTTACATTATTTGGATACATATAATTAGATGATTTCTTTATACATAACTTGTGAATCTTTCTTTACTGGAAGTTGAATCATTATTTCCTGTCGTAACTTTTAATTTTCAACTTTCAATATTAAACATCTTGGCAATAAAGAAGCTATTCCAAGAAGTTTTTCTTTCGGGTTTTGACTCCTATAAAAAGTGATTTTTATTAAAATGTATACCTGATTTTGATGCAACCTGTATAAATTTACGACATTTCATATCCGTGATTTCTTGTTTTACTTTTTTATCTCAGTGCAGTAAATGAGTAGGTTCTTTTTTTGGTGCAGGAAACGAAATTAATGTAATATCAAAGTACATCGAACCCGCGTTGATGCGAGCACTAGCGAGTTATGGCAACGAAAAGCCGCACTTACCCCGGTATGAAGGTTGATGAGGGAATGAGGAATTCCGGTTTCCGTCTGGAAGGCAGGCAGCATCCGTTCACCAAGTTGCGCCGCCTTATCCCGGAACATCACATCTCCCGTGAGAGCATAACAGGCAAGCAGACTTCCCATGAAACGAATATTCGTCTCAAACAGCGATATTTCGGAGTTCTGAAACAAAACAAGCAAAACGTTTGGATTAATAACGCGTTGATCGTTTATTTGTGAATGAAAAGATTACAGTATGTAATATAACGTATCGCACATGCACACATACATACACATATCCGTTATCTTCTCATATAATCTTCTTATAATAAAGATTCTTATAATAAATATGCGTTCATTAACCCTTTCGTTCTCATTATAGCCATATAGCATATGGCCAGGCATTATAAATTATGAAATAAAATATTACTGCGATATATTTTCATATTTATATGTATGTACATGTATATTAGTTTTTAATAGTCTTATATAAATGTAAAAACTTTATATATATATAATATATATATGTATATACATATAATACATATTTAAAAATTTCTGATTATAACATGCAGTATCGACTTACATTTGGTGTCGATTCAGTAGTACAAGTTAATACAATAAGAGTTTGCAAAGTTGTAACTTTCTTTATACATTTTAGGTGATTTATCAAAGATAAGAAAACATTTTTATAATAATTTTACACTGCAAATTATTATACGTGACTGTAATAAAAATAACACGTAAAAATGTCCTTAGATATTTCCAAAATGTTTTCAAATGTTTTTATATATTATTTATTTACCATGAACAAAAATACAAACAAATATTTTTGTAGCTATTAAATAACCTAAAAATAAAATACAGTAATTGAGCAATACGATTTTTAAATGTTTCCCGGTCAAATTTGTAACTATAAATAAAATTTTGTAAAGAAACATTCTTTGCACAGAGACATTCATGACATAACTTCCTCGTTTAGGACAATTATTGATCAATTATTAGATAAATAATTTGTTTTCTTTCAGCAAAATTTTCTAATAAAATTTTTTAATATATTGAAAATTATATATTGAAGAGAAATAACTTAATAATTGCTTTTAAATTTACATTGTGTAACAGCGCGATATAATTCAATCTTTGATAATTATAAAAAAATATGGCAAAAATCGAAAAGAGCAAAATAAATAATAAATATATAATACATAATATAAATTTCAAATAAATATAATCATTATCCGTTGGCAAAATTCAACGGAATAGTGTTTGAATAGAGTTTGAATAGACGGAAATGAAGATGAGGAGAATATTTGTATATGTGAGTATGTGTTGCGTCTAAGATTTGCGGCATTGCAGTTCTATTCATCGTACAGAAACTCGATTTGCATCATCTACGTGATGTAAATACATGGATTGCACTATTCACTAGATAGCACTAACTAGTGTTTTGTAAAGTTATATCAGTAATCTGAAATAGTAATATTTGAAAGAAAAATAAATGAAATCCTTTATAGTTCACATATAAAATATATTAATATCATAAATGTATCACATACAATACAAATTTTTTAACAACAAAATTATATTACTATTTGATCGATAATTTTTAATGTTTATAAATTCAATGCTAAAATTGAATTTATTATTTTAATAACTTAAATGTCATGAAATGTGAAATAATATATGCTTGAAATAATAATAATAATATTTCTTGGTGTTATATAATAGATCATTCATTGGTAATAATTCTGTTAAATTGTCATCGATATGAGGACAGATATGCGGCAGAAACATGACGCGATGTGAAAGCTGAGTGATATTAGCCGCAAAATGGAGAGAAGCGATTGTTAGCGGTTTTGCATCGTGTGTCATGGAAGAATAAAAAATTTTTTTCTACCTGCTTATCATTCGTATTTTTTTATTTTGCAAAAATTACGAAACAAAACTTCTTTCTAGTATCGTTAATATCACAAAATATATTTAAAGTTTTCTTAACTGCTATTATGATTGAAATATTATTACGTTAATAAAAACAAAAAAAAATTCTTTTCACAAAATAATAGTCATATATTCGTTAAATATTCGGTAGATACTTTATAATTAGGAGAATCTGAAAACGCTCTAACGCAGAAACGTGAAGATAATGACGTGTGGAGCATAAAAGCAGGTAAATTGGCGTTGTTCTCATGTTTGCGAGGTATTGTGCCGCTAATTGACATTTATGATGCACGTTGCGATAGGAAGTATCGTGGGAAGTTCGTAAGCGATACATTTTCGCGTTGATTATACTTTGGGACTAAATACTTCTTGTCAACTTCAGATTACACCTTAGATTTTCTACCAAATTTACAATTTGGCTATCACATCATTTATGTAATGTAATTAAATAGATTAATGATAATGATTTTATGTTTTATCAAACGTATCTAATTTAATATTTTTTCTGCAGTTGTAGTATCTGGAAATATTAATGTAAAATGATAAAATCGGTAAAGATGTATATACACACATATATATATATATATATATAAACAAAACCTTTTTACGAAGGAAATAAAATTTGTGTGCGATTTACCTATATGTCAACATATTCCTCTCGTTTATAAAGTCATTAACTTTGAAGAAAATATTATTGACTATTATATGTGTTACGCTATTATTTTTAATTCGTCAAGTATGGCTGATTGACTCATTTATCTTGATAACACTACTTATACAATTCTTATCAAGAGAATTTATCAAAAAGCGAATGCTTAACTTAAATAACATTACTAAGTCTCATCTATCATAAAATATTAACCCCTTCAGACCTGATTTTACTGAAGTCATATAAAAAAATTTTTTTAAAATTCAATTTATGTACATTTTAATAAGTAATTCATACTAGTTAGTTAATTAATTTTCTTCAAAATTCTGACTAACAAATTTTTCTAATATATACATTATTATGTACATTAGATCTTAGATGATATCGATAAAATTAAGTAATTTGAACGGATAATGTTTACAAATTTGATATATGTACATTATAATATATGTCTGTAAGAATTAAAATGTAAAATTAGACAATTTTGAAAATATCTTCGAAAAACATGTCACAGCATTATCTAATTTTACGTTTAAATATTTCATTCATATCTTTACTCTCAGAAAATAAGATATATATGTATACATATATCGTCTTGGATGTATAGTTTCGTTTATTTTACCTTTTTTCTAGCTCTGACTGCCTTTTTCATTTTTATCTTTCTCTTTGTATTTACTTATCTGTTACTCTTTTTCTTCTTTTTCTTTTATTTTCTTTTATTGCAGTTTCTGCTTGTGGCAACATGTTGTGTACTATTTACAGCATAGTTACTAATAAGGGTAGCAAGTTTTAATGAAAACGTTACACACGCGCACACATACATCGCGTAGTCGTATTGATATTCGCATAGTAGCATGTGCTATCGCACGCGATGCAATCCAGACATACTCTTCTTGAATTCATGAATGCGTGCCGTAGCGTGCATGGATCTGATGAACTGTTGGTATTTTACGCAAATCTTTGATTATCCACACCATTGCCGCTTCAATTCAGGTTCTTAAAATGTAGCGTGTCGAATGACTTTAAAACCCTGCCGACGATTAGTACTACAGACAAGTATTACACGTTCCTTTCTTTCATTTATTCATTTCTGCAATAATAAATTCGTAAAAGATTACTTTTCTTAGAACGTAACATAATTTGAAAACTACTGCACACCTTATATACAAAAAGACTTTAAGGTTGTTTGACTAGATTTTTCATCGATTTAATGCCTAAAAATTCTGTGTGATGTAAAAATTTCAGAGGATTTAAAGAAATTTGTACAAAAAGACTAATCTTATTTTCATATATTCTTTCCGTAATTGTAGCATCATATTCGATATAATCTTGCAAAAATATTCTATTTGTTATAGCAGAGAAAATTGTTCTGAGGTGGATTTGTAAAAAACGTTTTCGCGTCGCAGGACTGTTATTTCACGGCTCTCCGATTCGATCCCCATCTCGTTGATACCGGGGGTGGAGTCGTCGGTTGAAATAAAGCCAGACAAGAAGCCCGGCTGCTAGGCGTCACGCTATTTTCCACTAGCTCAGCGGTATGTCGGGCGTTCCGTCCCTCCTAATCTCACACTCCGTTCTCACCGCCTTGCAAGACGCGTTGTCAGTTCTGTATAAGATCTCCTTATCTTTGTGTATCTCTTTGCGTACAATGGCCAATAGGCTGCGGGCATTTCGGTGCGAAACGTAATATCATGGCCCTGTAAATTGTTGCTCGTTCATCTTCCTATGCCGAGAAGAGAACGTCGGTTGTCGAGCACCATCGCAATACGTGATAATTTCCTCTTTCTTTGTACATAAAAACGAATACATATAGTTATTTATTTTTAAATTATTGTATGAATATATTCTACAAAAAATTGTATAGCCGATATTATTCTTGAAGAACTTGGAAGTTATGATTATATATCGTCGTTTCGAGGATGGCTACCATAAACGGAAATGTGCCGAGGCAACTCAAGCGAAAAGCATTGTGAGGAGCAAAGTCAATTGTTCGAAGAGGGCTCTTTAAAGGATAATAGAGTTACGGTCGGACACGCGCTACGCGGATGGATCACAGGTGTTGATGCGATCTCTGAAATCGTTTTGTAGGGTTTTTTTTTGGAAACTGAAATGTTTCCGACATTTCAGACGAAATTCTCTAAGTCTGAGCCCGACGTAATTCTCCAATAATTTTATACTTTTCTGTGAATTATTAAATTATACGTCGAAGATGTTTTAAAATTTATCGCATGAAAGAGAAAGAAAAATATAGTAGAAAAATTGTAATTAAATATTTCACATATCCGTCTACTTGTTTGTTTAACGTTATCTCATTCAAAAATTGAGAAAAACTATGCCAAATGATTTTGTATAACAATTTGTAAAAATAATATTGGGTACAATTAAAGAGGCGGTCAAAATAAAACCGACAATATTTGAATTGGATGCAGTTTCGTTGCAACTCCGTTCTCTCTGTTGCATGTACTAAAATCAGCTACATAAGTTTGATAACATAAAGTCTCGTAAATGTGACCTTAAGCATGGGTCACTGTTTGGCCTTGCAATCGCGTCACTTACAGAAGTTCTGCAACTTTAATAGAATTATATTGGGGAGAATAAGAGCGTATACTAGTATGGTAAAAAAAGAAACTAAATCTAAAATGTAATAATTCGTGCTTCGTCATCTTTGTTTTGATTTTATTCATTCTCATTTATTTCTTTCTGTTCTACCTTGATTTTTCGTTTATTGATTAAATAATGTGATGTATTTTTTTTTAAATTGATTATTTCAGCAATTGAATATTTAAGCATTTCTGAATATCATTAGAACAAAATCTGATTTATTAGCCATCCATTATAGAAAATAAAATTTTGAAAATTCTCTTATCAATTCTGTCTATTTTAATCTATCATATCATTAAAAAAAAATATCTGGTTGCATTAATTGGAAATTTGATGAAGTCAGAATTAGTATGTCTGTTCAAAAACTGACAAATCAGAATTCTTCTAGAAATTAAATATCAGATGAACATGATTAATTCTTTCCTGTTAAATATACAAAAATTTATTGATCGGTACTTGATAATCAAGTTTAATCGTTGCGAGCACATAATTTCACACACATATTAAGATGTTTTTGATAATATTTCTGTATATTAATACATTTTGTATATGTAACTTCCAGAAATTAAAAACAGAACTGTCGAAATACATCTCTCATTTATTTTCGCCTTTAAATCCAATTTTAGAGATGGTAAATATTGGTCCATCGTGTTATTTTCATGTACTGCTTTCGAGGAACCTCTTGCAACTAGAAAAGTTTTGTAAAATCAATTGAGAAAAGTAATCAAACCCATATAATTAAGTCTAACATGTTCTAGTTATAAAATAGTTAATTTTATCATAATAACTAGAAATTCTGTTTGATTTTATCAAAATATAGCCATATATGTCTTGTTGCTATAATTAAATCATTTTCCTCACAATCAGTGATAAAATACTGAATTTGGTAAAATTTTAATTATACATTATGAAATATGTATCATTTAAAGTCAAACATTTTTCAAAGGCAACTGTGCTTTATGATAATTAAAATGTTTAAATTTATCCTGAATATAATTACTATCAAATTATTAAGTATTAGATATATCGTGACAATATTATTGTATTTTCTTCGCAAAACTTTTCTTTCTGTTAAATTTATGAATTGTTGATAGCTTTGTTACTATATATATAGAAAAGTGTTTAATCATAGCATTTATGAATTTCTTTCATGCAATTACTCGAGAGGAAAACAAAACTTGGACGTAATCATCGGCCGTGGTTACGCGGCTATATTAGGGGGGACACGTTATAAACTCGATTGTGAGAAGCTCTCGCGTGCTTTTGCGCCACTTGTAAAGGCAACTTGGTAGAAGACTGCACAGCTCGGCAGATAGTCACGGAAGCACTCGCGCGAGTAACAAGTTTCGACACGCCTTTATATTGTACACGCTCCACTTTTGTCGGAGCCCTGTACGATAGTTTGCTCTCCTAGACCAGTCGACGTGAGGTAACAAAGGAATTTTCCTAGAAAGGGATTCGCTTATCTTGGGAAACTGCCGCGGGGAAGAAAAAGTGTTATACTTGCGATAATGCCGTACGTTACAACATCATGTTGACGAGGGGATGACTTTTGAAGCAACAGCTCTTTTGGGATCTCGTTTCCTTTTCTCTTTTTTAACGTATCAAATGATACAATAAGTCAAAATGATGAGAAATTCGAGTAATTAAAAATTAAATCAAATATTTTCTTTATTGCAATGTAACTGCATTTTTTTTTAAATATCCCTATCAAATATTAAACTTGAGAATTTTGACATATTATGAACGCTCCATGTTTGATAGTTCTACTCTTCACAGTATTACCGCACATTTGTTACACGTATGGCAATTTGCGACTTGGATATCATTAATTAATATCCCTATCGAACACTAAACTTGAGAATCTTGACGCATTATGTACGCTCCACGTCCGACAGTTCTATTCTTCACAGTACTACCGCACATTTGTTACACAGAGGATAAGACGAAGGAGGTTTTCGGTGGAAGAGAGCGTATTTAACGAGACCAGCAGAGAATGCACTAAGAGATCGTAGATTTCTCGAAGAATTACGGAGATCAAAAGAAAGATAGTCTTTCTCCCATCCCATTATTCACACATAATTTTCGATAATAACAATTGAATAATGATAGTTTTCTTGATATCTATTTGTGAAAAAGAAGGCTAAGATGGTAATAGATAAAGATATATTTTTTTTATACATATTTGTAACATAATGTCTTCAAATTTTTATTAAAATTCAAAATTTTTATTAAATGTTATCAATTTTATATTCATAATTTTTATGTTTAATGTACATACAATTGACTTAAAAAAATATATTAACATAACAAGTTATTGTTATTATAATCAAACCGAATATTATTAATAATAATTTTTATAAAATGACTTTTTATTTAACAACATATTTATGTATACAAAAAGTAATTTTTTACTTTCTGTTGTAATTTTTTATTTAATTTTTAAATCTTAATTCAAATATTTATACGTGCAAATATGTTTCGAATAGAATTAGAACTACAAAAAAATTAAATTTTATTTTTACAAATACCAATCAGAATTGCGTGAATCAAATATATTAGACAAAGCAGTCGTACTAGTTGACAGCTGTGAAATATAATGCGGGACTCGCTAATTTCTGCCTTGGCGCGCACTCGAGAAGATTTGTGCGCGACGAGTTGCACGCGTTCTTCGTACTTATAAGCAATGCCGATAGTGCTTCTAGTTAGAAACTGCTCGTTGAATAGAGATATTACATTCGCAGTTTAGATAAGACGTATCTCGTGGTAACACAATGTCAAAGAAGCCAAACATCTACGCTTATCAATATTAAAATCATAATTTGTAATAAGACTTTACAAAACAAAACAGTTGAGGTTAATGATGAGGTTATGAGTTTCTAAAATACAAAACGAGAATACTCTTTTACATTGCAAAATATATTTAAAACATAAGACAATTATATGCATAATCTTCCAAATAATCGCGGCATACTTTAATCTGTATAATTAATATAATAGGAAACAATAGGGAATTTGCGAATACCAGATAAACACAAATGATACTGTTATAGTATATTACAATAGTAATAATCTTTCATTTCTCGCACCTAATGTAGTCCGATATACGTTTAGTAGCGTATATCGGATTACATTATAGTACATGAGTATAGAACAACATGCCGTTTAAGATAAATATGTTTTCGAAGATTTTAATGGGGGAGAGGATGGGGGAATTATGAAACCTAAGGGAAAAGTTAAATAAAACTGACGATTATTATCAATTATAAATATCTTTATTTAAAAGATATTAGCTTTAAATTACAATAATTAACACTTATACATTATTAATATAAATCATAATTTTAAATAAAAAAATTAAACCAATTTGACATAATTTCGTGTGATGGCGAGTAATTCCAAACAACAAAGGTTTTATTTTTTATTTAAAACTATAGTTTACATTAATAATATAAATAAATCTTAATCATTGTAGTTTAAAGTCAAATAGCTGGAGAATTTTTTGAGAAGATAAAGACTTCTATTAATTAATAAATAATTGTCAACTTTATTTAATTTTTCCCGTAAGTGTTTGAAGTGTTTTCTCATTCTCCCCTAACAACAGTAAAATGTATATATTTTATTTTTTTACTTCAAACGGTTATCGTTTAAAATCTTATATTGCGATTGTGATTTTAATACGAGCGAATAAAATAAATCATGTCGTATAGATTAAAGTTAAAGAGCTGTTTATTTTAATTATTTAAAGAAATATATTAGCTTACATTTCTAATTTAAGATATAAATATTCGAGTGTAAATAGATATATAATAGATTCAAAGTTCCTGATGGTACAGAGATGTTCTATTTAACATGACGCACACTTTCTTCACGAAAGTATTTATCGGTCACAATTGTTGAGTATTGTTATATTCTGTGATTATTATCAGCGTAAAGAATAAAGTACCATAAAGTATGATAATGACCTGCTGATAAGCTGCAATATAGCATGTATAAAAGTATAACATTTTTTACATTCCTCAATATGTAAGTTGTACAATTTACCGAAGCAAAACCTTCCAAAGATGGCACAAATAGTCCAAAACGGATCGTCAATGTGTAAGTCTTCATACTTCGATACGTTATTATTATGAGGCATTTTTGCGTGTTTAATGGAGTCGCGTACCATCGAGTGTTATATCTATATATATATATATATATATATATATATATGATGCCATAAATTTATATTAAATTAATTTGTTTTTTATGATTACATAAATTTTAGATATATTTAAGTGAAATCTTCTATTTTTTCTATACTCACGTTTTTTTAAATATATTGTTGCTATAATCTATTACTTGTTGACCCATGTAGTTAAAAAAAAACATGTAGCAAAACTGAGTAACAATATATAAGAATGATATACTCATACTGTAAATATCTTTTGCCATAAGATACTTGCAAAGCTGAAACTTACAATTTCTTAAAAATTGTTATGTAACACTATTACATCGTTAATGATCACAATTAGAAATTTTACAAACTCACAAGATATAAATTGATACTTAACAATATCACACCCAATGAACTGCCAAAAACATGGGCAACTGAGAAAGTAGATTTGACGGAATCGATAAATCTTGAATAATTAATCATTATTAATATACAATATAAACTGTTGAAAAATGTTGGATAGAGTTTTACAAATTGCAAATTTTATACTAACTCGATAGCGTTTCGATGACTATTGACAGCCTCCACAATGTTTTTATGATTATTGAATTTTTCTTGAGAAACTAACGATTTCGTCTGGTTTCTGTTTAAAATACATTCGATTCTATAACTATAAAAAATTGAATTGTTATGATATTGAATTAATATATTTATAATTCCTTTGTTAGCATTTAAGAATTCATTACCTAGTGATTTGAAACATTGCACATGTATGATGTATACACATTTGTAAGAATGTTTCTATGGTTACTGTGATGGTAATAAAGATAGTGAGTATTAGAAAAAAATACGATGTTAACAATTCGATATATTTCTCCTTATCAATAAAAAATTCCATCGAATCCGGAAGCTGTCGTAATTTCCGCGATTTGTTTAACGGCATCACGACGTTAAGAATATTTGGCGAAAAAAACATTAATATAAAGAGAAAGAGTATTGTGTATGTCCATACTGTAATAATACGATATTGTAATTCTTATTTTAATTTTAATTTCATGATAGCATTACGATTGAGAATGTTTTGCAAGATATTTCTATTACTCACTTAACATAATGATTGTACAAAATCTTCCAATATTAGTGCGATTTTGTATGATTTTAAATTCCTCTTTCTTTTTTAAGGAATTCCAATCATACCGCATTTGTTCTATAAGCTCTTTCACCTAGAACAAAATAGTAAATTATATTGATATATCTTAATTACACACAAGAAAAAGCTATCTAATTTTTTAAAATGTATTACACTGTTATATAATTCGATTGTAATTATAGAAATCGATATTGTTTATAAACTTACTTTATTGCCATTAATAAGCATAATAAGATATTTAAATGTAAAATATATTGTAGGTATATTGTATGGTAAAACATTTAAAAGAAGATTTACGCTATATTCCTTAGTTATAAACGATGATAACTAGAATTATATATATATATATATATATATAATATATATATACATATATATATATACCGTTCACGCACAAAATTTGTATAAATATTTGCATAATGTACATAATAATAATTGTATAACAATCCAATATCTAATATTATATTTGATACAAATAAATTCTAAAATTTTGAGATAATTTTATTCTAAATTAATAAATATTATAAAAATAATAATATGAATTCTCAAATTCATAAAAACTTATATTGTATTTCTAAAAAAAGATTATTGGCAAGTAGTGAAATAAAAAATAATATCTACGTTATAAGTTTTATGATAGCAAATTATTAATCACAAAATAATTAAAATTATGAAAACAGGAATAAATAAGTAGCTATGAACAAATATCAAACTCGGATCGATGACAAACCTGACAAAAAATATTAAATAAAAGAAGGAGAAATAAAAATATGCAATAAGCGTATTTCGCACGTTGTGTATAATATGGCCATAGACCAATGCACGTTAACAGTATTCGATTGATTTTATAGTAACGACTTCCAGCAAAGACCATATTTGCACGACACTTGAGATACTGTTCTGCCGATGACTTATATGTAAATTCTCATTTTTACTAATGTCTGTAGATACCGTGTAATATTTTTCTTTTTATAAAACGCTGCGGACTATAGATAATATTAAATATAATCTTTACAAAAGAAATAGAACAGGTACTATCAGGAATTTATAAAAGAGACTATTTTATTGTCATTGTATATCATAGAATAATGGAAGGAAATAGTTTAGTAAATTATATATAAATAATTCGTTCTCGCTGGTGGCAATGAGATATGATAGGAATAATAATGTGCACAATTTTCTTTATATTTTTTGACGCAGACGCTTTACATTTATATGCTGTCGCCATATGTCTTCATTTCCTTACTTCTGTATAAAGCGATAGTTAGTGTTCCTTGTAATAATAAAAAAATATAATATTACTGTAAGTATAATAGAAATTGAGATTTGATGTAACTGTCATATTCGAAAGAGAAAAATTGAGAAGTGCTATCGATAATTCAATATTATATTTTTATTGGGTATAAGAATAAGTTTCCGCCCATTGTAGAAAGATGTTAACACTGCTTGTGTGTTTGATAAAACGGCAATATATGTATATTGTATATTTAAAAGGTGTGTGTTTTGAGCCTAGTAGTTGACATTTGTTCGAAGCGTAAACAAGAGTAACTTTTTTGCGTTGAAAATGTCGGAATTTATTCCAAAAAAATCAATATTTACGGGAAGTTTTATTCCATTACTTTATTTTAAAGAAAAGTGTTGCGGAAACGCATCGTTTGCTCGTAGATATTTACAAGCATGCTCCATCGAATACTACTTGTAAAGAATGGTTTCAGCGATTCGACAATAGTGATTTCGACGTGCGTGATAAAGAACGCGAAGGTGCTCCGAAAAAATTTGAAGATGCAGAATTGCAAGCGTCACTCGAAGAAGATCCATGTCGATCGCTCAATGAGTTGTCCAAACAATTAAATATTGATAGATCCACTGTTGGAAAGCGTCTACACGCAATGGGAATGGAAGAAAATTTGGTGCCATACAAATTGAAAGTGAGAGAGATATGGAAAGACTTTTGGTCACGTGCGAGATGCTGCTTCAACGATAACAAAAAAAGGTTTTCTGCATCGTATCGTGACTGGCGATGAAAAATGGATCTACTACGATAACTCTAAACACCCGAAAGCATGGGTGATGCCAGGTAAATCAGGTCCATCAACATCAAAACGGAATATGCTTCGAAGATTATGTTGTGCATGGGATCAAAGAGGTGTTGTATATTATGAGCTGCTGAAACCGTCCGAAACCATCACTGGCGATCGTTATCGACTACAACTGATACGTTTGAAACAAACTTTGAAAGAAAAACGATCGGAATGAGACAATAGGCATGACAAGCTGATTCTGTTACATGACAACGCTAGACCACATGTTGCAAAACAGACCAAGCAATACTTGGAAGGAGTAAAGTGAGAAATTCTGCCCCATCCGCCGTATTCACTGGACATTGCTCTTTCAAATTTCTATTTGTTCCAGTCCATGCAATCAGCTCTTTCTGGAGATCGATTCAATTATTATAAATTATATTATCCAAAAATGGTTTGATAAATGGATCGCTTCAAAAGAAAGCGAAATCTGGTCCTAGATTTCTTCTTTCGAGGAATCCATTTATTACCTGAAAGATGGGAGAAAGTTCGATGAAGCATACTTTGAATGAACTCATTTTGTTTTGTTTAAATAAATACATCTTTTTCATTAAGAAAGGGCGAAAACTTATTTCCATACCTAATATTCTTTATACTTAATTTTTATACATAGAAATGAAGACAAATTAAGATAGTAGATTAATTGCATTTGTACTATTACATTTCTAGATAAAATATATCATATAAAATATATTATGATCTAAGTATACTAGAACTATTTGTCCATCTTTGACATCTTGAAGTTTTAAACTCCTTTCTTAATTTATATAGATGATTAAAACAGGGAAAAAATCACCACAAAATATGAAATTGACATGCTTGCAAGCTAAAATATAAAGTGTATTATAGTATATTTGAAGTGGAAATAAAGAATTATTATTAGTGCCCAAATTTTACCGTGGCAAATCCCTCAAACGATGGAATGAATAAGCCATTAATGATAATTGTACAATGTCGCATACTTCTTTGCATCATAAGCAGTAATAATTTCTGCGTTCTTAATGGAGCTACATACCATTGCACGTTGTATCTACAAGTTTATTATTAGAAAATCATAACTAAAAAAACCCTGATACATTATAGATTAATTTGTTTTTCATTCTTTACTATAGTCGCGTGATAAAATGTTCGTTTTACTTATATTTAATATTCTCATATAGATAAAACAAACAGCTCTAGATAATAAAAGAATTTCTAAAATCATACTGATGTAATCAATTAAAAGTTGATATATGTTACGCACATTCTATGAAAAAATGATAACTAGAATTATATATATATATATATATATATAATATATATATACATATATATATATACCGTTCACGCACAAAATTTGTATAAATATTTGCATAATGTACATAATAATAATTGTATAACAATCCAATATCTAATATTATATTTGATACAAATAAATTCTAAAATTTTGAGATAATTTTATTCTAAATTAATAAATATTATAAAAATAATAATATGAATTCTCAAATTCATAAAAACTTATATTGTATTTCTAAAAAAAGATTATTGGCAAGTAGTGAAATAAAAAATAATATCTACGTTATAAGTTTTATGATAGCAAATTATTAATCACAAAATAATTAAAATTATGAAAACAGGAATAAATAAGTAGCTATGAACAAATATCAAACTCGGATCGATGACAAACCTGACAAAAAATATTAAATAAAAGAAGGAGAAATAAAAATATGCAATAAGCGTATTTCGCACGTTGTGTATAATATGGCCATAGACCAATGCACGTTAACAGTATTCGATTGATTTTATAGTAACGACTTCCAGCAAAGACCATATTTGCACGACACTTGAGATACTGTTCTGCCGATGACTTATATGTAAATTCTCATTTTTACTAATGTCTGTAGATACCGTGTAATATTTTTCTTTTTATAAAACGCTGCGGACTATAGATAATATTAAATATAATCTTTACAAAAGAAATAGAACAGGTACTATCAGGAATTTATAAAAGAGACTATTTTATTGTCATTGTATATCATAGAATAATGGAAGGAAATAGTTTAGTAAATTATATATAAATAATTCGTTCTCGCTGGTGGCAATGAGATATGATAGGAATAATAATGTGCACAATTTTCTTTATATTTTTTGACGCAGACGCTTTACATTTATATGCTGTCGCCATATGTCTTCATTTCCTTACTTCTGTATAAAGCGATAGTTAGTGTTCCTTGTAATAATAAAAAAATATAATATTACTGTAAGTATAATAGAAATTGAGATTTGATGTAACTGTCATATTCGAAAGAGAAAAATTGAGAAGTGCTATCGATAATTCAATATTATATTTTTATTGGGTATAAGAATAAGTTTCCGCCCATTGTAGAAAGATGTTAACACTGCTTGTGTGTTTGATAAAACGGCAATATATGTATATTGTATATTTAAAAGGTGTGTGTTTTGAGCCTAGTAGTTGACATTTGTTCGAAGCGTAAACAAGAGTAACTTTTTTGCGTTGAAAATGTCGGAATTTATTCCAAAAAAATCAATATTTACGGGAAGTTTTATTCCATTACTTTATTTTAAAGAAAAGTGTTGCGGAAACGCATCGTTTGCTCGTAGATATTTACAAGCATGCTCCATCGAATACTACTTGTAAAGAATGGTTTCAGCGATTCGACAATAGTGATTTCGACGTGCGTGATAAAGAACGCGAAGGTGCTCCGAAAAAATTTGAAGATGCAGAATTGCAAGCGTCACTCGAAGAAGATCCATGTCGATCGCTCAATGAGTTGTCCAAACAATTAAATATTGATAGATCCACTGTTGGAAAGCGTCTACACGCAATGGGAATGGAAGAAAATTTGGTGCCATACAAATTGAAAGTGAGAGAGATATGGAAAGACTTTTGGTCACGTGCGAGATGCTGCTTCAACGATAACAAAAAAAGGTTTTCTGCATCGTATCGTGACTGGCGATGAAAAATGGATCTACTACGATAACTCTAAACACCCGAAAGCATGGGTGATGCCAGGTAAATCAGGTCCATCAACATCAAAACGGAATATGCTTCGAAGATTATGTTGTGCATGGGATCAAAGAGGTGTTGTATATTATGAGCTGCTGAAACCGTCCGAAACCATCACTGGCGATCGTTATCGACTACAACTGATACGTTTGAAACAAACTTTGAAAGAAAAACGATCGGAATGAGACAATAGGCATGACAAGCTGATTCTGTTACATGACAACGCTAGACCACATGTTGCAAAACAGACCAAGCAATACTTGGAAGGAGTAAAGTGAGAAATTCTGCCCCATCCGCCGTATTCACTGGACATTGCTCTTTCAAATTTCTATTTGTTCCAGTCCATGCAATCAGCTCTTTCTGGAGATCGATTCAATTATTATAAATTATATTATCCAAAAATGGTTTGATAAATGGATCGCTTCAAAAGAAAGCGAAATCTGGTCCTAGATTTCTTCTTTCGAGGAATCCATTTATTACCTGAAAGATGGGAGAAAGTTCGATGAAGCATACTTTGAATGAACTCATTTTGTTTTGTTTAAATAAATACATCTTTTTCATTAAGAAAGGGCGAAAACTTATTTCCATACCTAATATTCTTTATACTTAATTTTTATACATAGAAATGAAGACAAATTAAGATAGTAGATTAATTGCATTTGTACTATTACATTTCTAGATAAAATATATCATATAAAATATATTATGATCTAATATATCATATAAAATATATTATGATCTAAGTATACTAGAACTATTTGTCCATCTTTGACATCTTGAAGTTTTAAACTCCTTTCTTAATTTATATAGATGATTAAAACAGGGAAAAAATCACCACAAAATATGAAATTGACATGCTTGCAAGCTAAAATATAAAGTGTATTATAGTATATTTGAAGTGGAAATAAAGAATTATTATTAGTGCCCAAATTTTACCGTGGCAAATCCCTCAAACGATGGAATGAATAAGCCATTAATGATAATTGTACAATGTCGCATACTTCTTTGCATCATAAGCAGTAATAATTTCTGCGTTCTTAATGGAGCTACATACCATTGCACGTTGTATCTACAAGTTTATTATTAGAAAATCATAACTAAAAAAACCCTGATACATTATAGATTAATTTGTTTTTCATTCTTTACTATAGCCGCGTGATAAAATGTTCGTTTTACTTATATTTAATATTCTCATATAGACAAAACAAACAGCTCTAGATAATAAAAGAATTTCTAAAATCATACTGATGTAATCAATTAAAAGTTGATATATGTTACGCACATTCTATGAAAAATATCGCTGCTATGATCGATCACTTTTTGTCCCAAATAATTACAGAAAAACATGTACCAAAAATGGCTAGAGACAAACAGAAAACTAACCATCATTTCGTAATATTTCTTGGATGTTATCAACTGAGAAAGCTACAGCACAAAAATGATTAATTTTCTTTCACAGGGAAGAAATACAGATAAAATATTTCAATCAAAGTAGGGGAGACCGGGACTAATACTCATTTTTTAGTTTCGAATTTTTACAGACAAAATTAAGAGACAAAATTTATCGAAAAAATGAATTCTACACTAGTTACTACATTTGATCTATCTAATAATACTTTAATAATAATGAGAAACTGATAACTAATATGAAAAAAATGCATTTTTCTAATGCATTCCATCTGATTCAACTAGCCCTGCGACCGGGGTAATTCGACTAAAATTATTAAAATAAAGATTAATGTATTTTAAGCTACATCTTTGGCTATGATAAAACTTTTATAAAAATATATTTTAAACACAAACATTCGCTTCGCAGGACAATATTTTTTTTCACAAAATTTGTTCATTTCGTGGAAAAACACGTTGAATAAGCCTAGTTTTCGAGATTGGACATGAGGAAACTAAACTTATAACATTTACTACTGAGGAAAATCTCTTTAAAGAAATAAAAATTTGAGTAAATATTATAAGAGTCGTCACTAAATATGTCATACAGTTCCATGCTGTGGTTAGTCTACTATTCCCATCCGTTTATTTTTTAAAAACATTAACAATATACGATAACAGAGACACAAACAAAATAATCTATTGGACTTTATTAAGTAAGAACTATACTTACTATCTAAATGGGAATCAAATATCTCAGGCAATCATATACGATAGTCAAACAAAAACTTCAAGAATAAAAATATTTACTTAGGTGTACGATTTTTAAAAATTGTGGCATAACTTCTATCATAGATATTCGCAACAAGATGTTACAGCACACTCAGCGGTAGTCGCTGCTGCGTGCTCAGATACATGTTTGTTCTCGCGTCTTTTGTTTTTAATGTAACCTCGATTATTCTACTTACCCCTACATTCAACTGACTTCGGTCTTTCTTATACATACACGACATATGTAATAATAATAAATGCACATTATTACTCACGCGATAAAGATTAATGCTCAATGATAATACTCCTAATGGCAATAACAATGAATACTCCCATATAAAATTTCTTTTCAACATTTCAATAAATCTAAATAATAGTAAATCTTAAATATGCATAAAGAAAATATATTCATATAAAAGACTACAAATAACTACTTTTATTATATGTATATTAATTTATCCGACTTATATTTGTCATTTACATGTGCTAATAATTTATACTTTTTATAAAATTTCAAAGTCTATGGAATCAAATACATAGATGGATTAGAAGATTCAAAGAGAAATCACAATAAAAAAAAATTTCTAATTGTACATATGATAATTACGAACTCGATTGCTTTTCTATACATATTGAATCCATTGATTATCCCTTGATACATTATCGAACTTTGTTCGGAAGAAGATGCAATACCTTGTATTGCATTTTTGGACAATGTTTGTTCTATGCGATAGCTGCAATTGATAATGTAAGTGCAATACGTTTTTGTATACCGTAAATACCGTTAAAATTAATTTAATTTCTTGAAAAACATAACTTTGCTTTACCTGGCTATTTCAAATAAACCGCACGCATGATGTGTGTAAGACATATTAATCGTTTCGATAGCTATCACCATAGTGAAACTGCATACAGCAGCAAAACAAATAAAAAACAAAATTTGGAAAAAATATTTTTGTTGATCTATGAAACATTCAATTAAGATTGGGAGCTGTCGTGGATGGGATACATTTTTATCAGATGTGGTATTAAGTAAAAAGTTTGATAGAAACTGTATCAAAATGAACAAAAAAATGGATACATAGGCAAACACTGTAATTAAACAATTAAAATCTGAATTAAGGTGATCAAATCTAGAGTACGAAATAAATGTTTAAAATGTTGCTTACATGTATTAATTAATGTGATGAATCTACCAATATCTGCATATTCTTTTATTATTTTAATTTCTTGCAAATTATTTAATTCATTCCAATCACAAAGTATTCGTTTCATAAGATTCCACATCTGTGTTTATAAAATAAATGTTATTTACTATTTCTTTCCGAAAATATCTTAAATAAAATTGGTAATTATTATTTTCTTTTTCTTAAGTTTCATTATAAGTTTGATTTCCAATACTTTTACCTGTCTTATGTTTAGGCAGACAATACTATATTTTAATATATAAATTAACCATGGAATGCTGTACGCGAGGACATGTAGAAGAATATCTACATTGTATTCTGCTGTGATGAAAGTCGCTAGCTAAAAGTGACAGTCTTTGATATATTGTTTCGACTTTTACAGTAACAATAACTTATTAATTAACAAGAAAATGATTTTTCTTAATTACTTCGACCATAGATATTTCTTATAAATTTTTGGATGCTAAAAGTGATGTTGCAAGTTAAATTTCATTAATATGTCAAGTTTCCGAAATATTTGAGATATGGTATGCTAAAAATAGCTTTTTTACATTATTTGCATATTTTTTTAAAGACACATATTATCTTAATATTCTGATCAAAAACCATGAATGTATTTATTTCTTACAAAGTACATACAAAAATTTTAATATCTCATTTTTTATCCATGAAAGGTTTAAGGACAGGGGTTTTCTAATAATAAGGTATTAAATTTTCCATCTGTAACAATGAAGTCTCATATATATATATATATATATTATAATTTTTAGTTAAGGTTAATACAGATATAGTTTTTGTCCATAATATTTTTTTTAAATGCATTTTTCCGAAATATTCGAGATGGTAATTAAAATGAGATTTGTGTATATACTACATACATATATTGCATATATATATATATTAGGTGTTGGAATTAATTCGTAGCGTTTTACAAGTGATGGGAAGTACTTTCATTAATGTATTTTTTAATGCTCATGTGAAATAAATAACATTCTTTCATTTAAAAACGCTACGAATTAATTCCAACACCTAATATATATATATATATTTATCGAAATCTACCATGATATAAATTATACTATATGTCGATAGCCAAATTAGAAGTTTTAAATAGACATAATTTTATCGTCATAAACGAAAAGCAATCTCAGAAAAATCTGATACTTTATATGACTAATGAAAGTTAAAATAATAAAAAATTGTATAGAAAATGAATAATAAATGACTTCTAATTCATGACTTCTAATTAGAATTTCAAGACAATGTCAATCTTTTTTATAAAAAAATGTTGCTACTTTTTCACAATAAATCTCAATTATTTAGTAAATGATGTGCTCATAAAATTTGGTTCGTGACATTTATTTATTTATAAATAAATAAAAAATCTATAAAAAATTTTATTTGTTCAAAGTATTGTATTTTTTACTATAAACTAGTATAATTATTTTGGTGAAAATAGCATCAAAAAAATTATTCAAAATAAAGACTACAAATAACTTTTGTTTAAATATTATTAAATATATTAGAATTTTATTATAATATATATTATAATATTTAACACAAAGAAAGTATTTTTTTTAATGAGAATAATTATGCATTAATATCATTTAGTACTTCGTTTTACTAATTTTTATGTTAAGTAGTGCTCGAAAAATTAATAGCATATAAAAAATTATTGTACCTGTAATACCACAAACGATATAAGCATTATCATTGTAAATGCTATGGCGATATATCTAAAAGTAGATTTTTGATACGGCCATAATCCGATACAAAGTAACAAACTCCGATTAATTGTATAGTAACTGTTTACCGGACAATCTTGCCATCTCAATGCAAGTGTCATAATGTGTTTGTGCCGAATTTCATTCCACAAGTTACGTCATAGGTTCCGTATGTTTGACTGTAATTTATAATTCGCAATTCGTATGTATTTAAATAAAATACTGAATTTATGCCAAAAATTACAATAGAGTATCTCTAGTAGCTACTGTAATTATGCAAATTATAGTTTTGTTGGATATTTGGCTAGTATCTATATCAATAATCCTCAGATAAACATTATTTGCATGAACCAATTACCTTTTTTCCGCGAAAATGTATGAAAATATTTCGCTTTTCTACATTCGATCGACGCAAGCGCATTGGTAAAATTGCGCTTTCACGAGTGACGAACGGTCTTCATTTCTATTCGAGACACAGAACGTTGCGGTGCTTTTTGTGATATGTGTGTGCGATATATGATAATGCATTAACAGCATTCCTAATTAACTAGAAAGATCACTGTGCTGTTATAACCATTGAAAATGTTTTTTGTGCGTCTTACTGACGAACATCGTGAGAATTATATTGTGGAAACTAACTTTGTATTATATGAAAATTCTTAATTCATTTTATAAGCTGTCACAACTACTGATACAATGTATCTACATATTAGTTGTAATATAATATAATTAGGTTTAAAACATTACATCATGAAAAATTTTTATTGAACAGTACTACTATTTTTATTAAATTAGTTTCCGTGTTATTAAGATTAAACTTCCAGAATATAAATATATTTTATAAATATTAGAAGTGATACTAATAATATTATCACACAATATAATTATAAGTTTTAATATTTTCCTTAGAATTATTTAATTTTATAGTTCTGACAAAAAAATCATTTTTCCGACGTGACTTCACATTCACGTTTATGTTTTACACTAAAATTATTATAAGAATAGAAAAGCTTATATTTATGACGTTATTGAATGTAATAGAAAATGTGATGATAATGGTATCACGTTCTATAGAAGAGCAATCGGAAAGATAAAATAATACTAATAATAGACGTTATTATGTTTATTCTACGTACAGGAATATAAATATTCTAAACAAAAGTAAACTATAATTGTACTATTATATTCTTGTTTAGGACTTATGCTGTAAGTATGTCATAATTTGTTCCATGGAGTTTTAAATTTCATTTCTTCATATTATGCAGATGATCAAAAAAGGGAAAAAATTACCACAAAGTATGAAATTGACGTGCTTATAAGCTAAATAATATAAAGTCTATTATAAAAAATCCAAAGAAAATATTCGGTAAAGGAATATTATTATACCGAAATTTTACCGTGGCAAATCCTTCAAGCGATGGAATGAATAAACCAGTAACAACAATTGTGCAGTGTCGCATACTTCTTTGCATCATAAGCAATAATAATTTCTGCGCTCTTAACGGAGCTATATACCACTGCACGTTGTATCTAAAAGTTTACTATTAGAAAATCTCTCTCATGACTAATAAATATTAATAAATTATAGATTAATTTGTTTTTAATCCTTTATTACAGTCGCATGATAAATTGTTCATTTTATTTAGACTTAATATTCTCATATAAATATAAGCAAAACAAACAGCTTTAGATAATAAAAGAAATTTCTAAAATTATATCGATGTAATCAATTAAAGGTTGATATATATATTACGCACATTCTATGAAAAACATCGCTGCTATAATCGATCACTTTTTGTCCCAAATAGTTACAGAAAAATATGTGCCAAAAATGGCCAGAGACAAACAGAAAACTAACCATCATTTCGTAATATTTCTTGGATATTATCAACTGAGAAAGCTACAGCACAAAAATGATTAATTTTTTTTCACAAAGAAGAAATACAGATAAAATGTTTAATCAAAGGAGGGGAGACCGGGACTAATAGACTCATTTTTTAGTTTCGAATTTTTACAGACAAAATTAAGAGATAAAATTTATCGAAAAAATGAATTCTACACTAGTTACTACATTTGATCTATGTAATAATATTTTAATAATAAGGGGAAACTGATAACTAATATGAAAAAAATGCATTTTTCTAATGCATTCCATCTGATTCAACTAGCCCTGCGATCGGGGTAATTCGACTAAAATTATTAAAATAAAGATTAATGTATTTTAAGTTACATCTTTGGCTAAATATTAATAAAACTTCTATAAAAATATATTTTACATACAAACATTCGCTTCGCAGGGCAAACAATACTTTCTTTCGCAAAATTTGTTCATTTCGTGCAAAAACACGTCGAATAAGTCTAGTTCTCGAGATTAGACATGAGGGAAGTAAACTTATAACATTTATTACCGAGGAAAATCTCTTAAAGGAATAAAATTTTGAGTAAGTATTATAAGAGTCGTCATTAAATGAGTCATACAGTTCCATGCTGTGGTTAGTCTACTATCTCCCCATCCGTTCATTTTTTTAAAATATTAACAATATATGATAACAGATACATAAACAAATAAAATCTGTTGGACTTTATTAAGAACACTTACTATCTAAGTACGAATAAAATATCTCAAACAATCATATACGACTATAAAACAAAAACTTTAAGAATAAATATATTTATTTAGGTGTACGATTTTTAAAAATTGTGGCATAATTTCTATCATAGATATTCGCAACAAGATGTTACAGCACATTCAGCGGTAGTCGCTGCTGCGTGCTCAGATACATTTACGCATGTTTGTTCTCGCGTGTTTTGTTTTTAATGTAGCCTCGATTATTCTACTTACTCCTATATTCAACTGACTTCGGTCTCCCTTATACATATACACGACATATGTAATATTAAATAAATGTACATTATTACTCACGCGATAAAGATTAATGCTCAATGATAATACTGCTAATGGCAATAACAATGAATACTCCCATATATAATTTGTTTTCAACATTTCAATAAATCTAAATAATAAAGTAAATCTTAAATATGCATAAAGAAAATATATTCATATAAAAGACTACAAATAACTACTTTTATTATGTATATATTAATTTATCCGACATATATTTGTTAGTTACATGTGTCAATAATTTATACTTTTTATAAAATTTCAAAGTCTATGAAATCAAGTACATAGATGGATTAGAAGATTCAAAGAGAAATCACAATGCACAATAAAAAAAAATTTCTAATTGTACATATGATACGAACTCAATTGTTTTTCTATACATATTCAATCCATTGATTATCCCTTGATACATTATCGAACTTTGTTCGGAAGAAGATGCAATACCTTGTATTGCATTTTTGGACAATGTTTGTTCTATGCGATAGCTGCAATTGATAATGTAAGTGTAATAAGTTTTTGTATACCGTAAATACTGTTAAAATTAATTTAATTTCTTGAAAAATATAACTTTGCTTTACCTGGCTATTTCAAATAAACCGCACGCATGATATATGTAAGACATATTAATCGTTTCGGTAGCTATCATCATAGTGAAACCATATACAGCAGTAAAACAAATAAAAAACAAAATTTGGAAAAAATATTTTTGTTGATCTATAAAACATTCAATTAGGATTGGGAACTGTCATGGATGGGACTCATTTTTATCGAATGTAATACTCAAAAAAAGGTTTGATAGAAATAGAATCAGAAAGCAGCAAAAAATGGATACATAGATAAACACTGTAATTAAACAATTAAAATCTGTATTAAGATGATCGAATCTAAAGTACGAAATAAATGTTCAAAATGTTGCTTACATGTTGCAATTAATGTGATGAATCTTCCAATATCTGCATATTTTTTTATTATTTTAAATTCTTGCAAATTATTTAATTCATTCCAATCACAAAGTATTCGTTTCATAAGATCCCGCATCTGTGTTCATAAAATAAATGTTATTTACTATCTCTTTCCGAAAATATCTTAAATAAAATTTATATTATTTTCTTTTTCTTAAGTCTCACTATAAGTTTGATTTCCAATACTTTTACCCGTCTTATGTTTAGGCAGACAGTACTATATTTTAATATATAGATTAACCATGGAATGCTGTACGCGAGGACATGTAGAAGAATATCTACATTGTATTCTGCTGTGATGAAAGTCGCTAGCTAAAAGTGACAGTCTTTGATATATTGTTTCGACTTTTACAGTAACAATAACTTATTAATTAATAAGAAAATGATTTTTCTTAATTATTTCGACCAAGGATATTTCTTATAATTTTTTGGCTAAAAGTGACGTTGCAAACCAAATTTTATCAGTATGTCAAGTTTCTGAAATATTTGAGATATAATATGCTAAAAATAGTTTTTTTGCATCTTTTTTTAAAGACACATGTTATCTTAATATTCTGATCAAAAACCATGAATGTATTTATTTCTTACAAAGTATATACAAACGTTTTAATATCTTATTTTTTAGCCATGTTATGAAAGGTTTAAGGACAGGGGTTTTCTAATAATAAGATATTAAATTTTTCATCTATAACAATGAAATCATTTAATTATAATTTTTAGTTAAGGTTAATACATATACAGTTTTCGTTCATAATATTTTTTTTTAAATGCATTTTTCCGAAATATTCGAGATGTAATTAAAATGAGACTTGTGTATATACTATATACATATATTGCATATGTATATATTTATCGAAATTAATCATGATATAAATTATACTATACGTCGATAGCCAAATTAGAAATTATAAATAATTATAAATAAACATAATTTTATCGTTATAAACGAAAAGCAACCTCAGAAAAGTCTGGCTTTATGTGACTAAAGGATGTTAAAATAATAAAAAATTGTATAGAAAATGAATAATACATTCATGACTTCTAATTAGAATTTCAAGACAATGTTAACCTTTTTTATAAAAAAATGTTGCTACAATAAATCTCAATTATTTCGTAAACCTGATGTGCTGATAAAATTTGGTTTGCGGCATTAGTTACTAAATCAAAAATCTATACAAAAATTTTATCTGATTCAAAGTATTTTTTACTATAAATTATATATAATTATTTTGGTGAAAATAACCTCAAAAAAATTATTCAAAATAAAGACTACAAATAACTTTTTGTTTAAATATTATTAAATATATTACAAGTTTCCGTTACAATTTAAGACAAAGGAAGTATTTTTTTTTTGATAAGAGTAATTATGCATTAATATCTTTTAGTACTTCGTTTTATTAATTTTTATGTTAAGTAGTGTTCAAAAAATTAATAGCATATAAAAAATTATTGTACCTGTAATGCCACGATGGATACAAGCATTATCGTTGTAAACGCTATGGCGATATATCTAAAAGTAGATTTTTGATACGGCCATAATCCGATACAAAGTAACAAACTCCGATTAATTGTATAGTAACTGTTTACCGGACAATCTTCCCATCTCAATGCAAGTGTCATAATGTGTTTGTGCCGAATTTCTTTCCACAAGTTACCTCATAGGTTCCGTATGTTTGACTGTAATTTATAATTCGCAATTCGTATGTATTTAAATAAAATACTGAATTTATGCGAAAAATTACAATACAGTATCTCTAGTAGCTATTGTAATTATGTAAATTATAGTTTTGATGGATGTTTGGCCATAACAATAATCTTCAGATAAATATTATTTGCATGAAACAATTACCTTTTTTCCGTGAAAATGTATGAAAATATTTCGTTTTTCTACATTCGATCGACGCAAGCGCATTAGTAAAATTGCGCTTTCACGAGTGACGAACGGTCTTCATTTCTATTCGAGACACAGAACGTTGCGGTGCTTTTTTGTGATATGTGTGTGTGATATATGCTAATGCATTAACAGCATTCCTAAGCATAATTAACTAGAAAGATCACTATGCTGTTATAACCATTGAAAATATTTTCTGTGCGTTCTTTTTGACAAACATCGTGAGAATTATATTGTGGAAACTAACTTTGCATTATATGAAAATTCTTAATTCATTTTACAAGCTGTCATAACTATTGATATAATGTATCTAGGTATTAGTTGTACTCTGTAATATAATTAGGTTTAAAACATTACATCATGAAAAATTTTTATTGAACAGTAGCTACTATTTTTATTAAATTATTATAGTTTCCGTATTATTAAGATTAAACTTCCGGAATATAAATATATTTTATAAATATTAGAAGTGATAGTAATAATATTATCATACAATATAATAATAGGTTTTAATATTTTCCTTAGAATCATTTAATTTTATAGTCCTGACAAAAAAATCATTTTTCCGACGTGACTTCACATTCACGTTTATATTTTACACTAAAATTATTATAAGAATGGAAAAGCTTATATTTATGACGTTATTGAATGTAATAGAAAATGTGATGATAATGGTATCACATTCACAGAAGAGTAATCGGAAAGATAAAACAATACTAATAGACGTTATTATGTTTATTCTACGTACAGGAATATAAATATTCTAAACAAAAGTAAACTATAATTGTATTTGTACTATTATATTCTTATTTAGGACTTATGCTGTAAGTATGTCATAATTTGTTCCATGGAGTTTTAAATTTCATTTCTTCATATTATGCAGATGATCAAAAAAGGGAAAAAATTACCACAAAGTATGAAATTGACGTGCTTATAAGCTAAATAATATAAAGTTTATTATAAAAAATCCAAAGAAAATATTCAGCAAAGGAATATTATTACCGAAATTTTACCGTGGCAAATCCCTCAAGCGATGGAATGAATAAACCAGTAAGAACAATTGTGCAGTGTCGCATACTTCTTTGCATCATAAGCAATAATAATTTCTGCGCTTTTACGGAGCTATGTACCACTGCACGTTGTATCTAAAAGTTTACTATTAGAAAATCTCTCTCATGACTAATAAATCTTAATAAATTGATAGATTAATTTGTTTTTAATCCTTTATTATAGTCGCGTGATATGTTCATTTTACTTACACTTTATACACTTAATATTCTCATGTATAATATAAGTATAAGCAAAATAAACATCCCTAGATAATAAAAGAATTCTAAAATCATACTGATGTAGTCAAATAAGGATTGATTCATATGTTACACACATTCTATGAAAGACATTGCTGCTATGGTCAATCACTTTTTGTCCAAAATAGTTACCGAAAAACATATTCCAAAAATGACCAATGAGAACAGAATATTAACGATTATATCGTAATATTTCTTGGACGCTATTAATCGAGAAAGCTACAGTATAAAAATGATAAATTTGCTGGTATAGGGAAGAAATATACATTAATATTCGCATTTTCATAGTCAGATATTATATTCAAGACTTCCTTAAATTTAACTTTTAGATGCTCAGTCGTCAATAAAATAATTTCTAGAGCATCTGAAGATAAATTTAAGGACACTTTAAATATAAGGCTTGAATATCGACAAAAATGTCTAATCAAGATATACATATATACGATATATGTAATATTAAATAAGTGTACATTAATTATTACTCACGTGATAAAGATTAATACTCAATGATAGTACTCCGAACGGTAATAATACTGAATACGCCCATATATAATTTCTTTTAAACATTTCAATAAATCTAAATAACAGTGAATTTTAAATATGCATTAAGAAAATGTATTCATATTCATATTGACTATATATTCACAAATGACTATAAATAATTACTTTCATTATATATATTAAGTTTTCCAACTTATATTTGTTAATTATATATGCTAATAATTTATACTCTTTATAAAATTTAATAATCTGTACTTGATGGAAACAAGATGGAAACAAGATGGATTAGAAGATTCGAAGAGAAATCACAGTGCACTATAAAAAAACTTCTAATTGTACATAAGATAATTACGAACTCAATTGCTTTTTTATACATATTGAATCCACTGATTAATCCTTGATATATTATTGAACTTCTTTCGGAAACTGCAATATCTTATATGGTATCTTCGAGCAATGTTTGTTCTATGCGATAGCTAAAATTGATAACGTAACCGCAACACCTGTTTTGGTCTAAACATTAAAATTAATTTAATTTTTTGGAAAACGTTTGCTTTACCTGGCTATTTCAAATAATCCGCACGCATGATATATGTAACACATAGCGATCGTTCCGGTTGCTATAATTACAGTAAAAGCGCATACGGCAGCAAAACAAAGAAAATTGCGGGGCGTTTTGCTTCATTACTTTAATATGAACAAAAGTGCAGCTGAAGCTCATCGTATTTTAGTGGATGTGTATAGTGAACATGCTCTGGCTGAGCAAACGTGTAGGAAGTGGTTTGCACGGTTTTAAGCTGGTGATTTCGACTTGGATGACAAGGAGCGACCTGGTCAGCCGAAAAAATTTGAAGATAACGATTTGCAGGCACTGCTCAATGAAAACTTATGTCAAACACTTAAAGAATTATCTACGTCATTGGAAGTTGACTTCTCAACAATAGGAAAACGTCTTAAAAGTTTGGGCATGATCCAGAAGGAAGGACATTGGGTCCCATATGAATTGAAACCAAGGGATATTGAGAGACGTTTTCTCACGTGCGAACTGCTGCTTCAACGGCAGAAAAGAAAAGGTTTTTTGCATCGGATTGTTACCGGTGACGAAAAGTGGATCCATTATGACAATCCAAAGCGCAGAAAGTCATGGGTTAAGCCCGGCGAATCATCAACATCAGTGGCAAAGCCCAATATCCATGGCTCAAAGCTCCTGCTCTGTATTTGGTGGGATCAGAAGGGTGTCATATACTACGAACTGCTAAAACCGCATGAAACCGTTACTGGAGATCTCTACCGACGGCAACTGATGCGCTTGAGCCGTGCATTGAAGCAAAAACGGTCGGAATACTTCGAAAGACACGATAAAGTCATCTTGCTGCACGACAATGCTCGCCCACACGTTGCAAAACCGGTAAAAACATACCTGGAAACACTTAAATGGGAAGTGCTACCGCACCCGCCGTATTCTCCTGATATTGCACCTAGCGACTACCACTTGTTTCGATCATTAGCTCATAGCTTGTGCGAGCAGAAGTTCACATCTTACGAAGATTGTACAAAATGGTTCGATTCCTGGATTTCATCTAAAGATGAACAGTTCTTCCGACGCGGTATTCATTCACTGCCCGAAAGATGGTCAAAAGTAGTAGAAAGTGATGGGAAGTACTTTCATTAATGTATTTTTTAATGCTCATGTGAAATAAATAACATTCTTTCATTAAAAAAACGCTACGAATTAATTCCAACACCTAATAGAAAAAAATATTTTTGTTGATCTATAAAACATTCAACTAGGATTGGCAGCTGTCGTGGATGGGACTCATTTTTATCAAATGTGATACTCAAAAAAAGGTTTGACAGAAATAGTATCAGAATGCCGCAAAAAACACATATGTAGATAAACACTGTAATTAAACGATTAAAATCTGAAAGTGATCGAATTTAGTGTACGAAATAAATATTTTCAAAATATTGCTTACATGTTACAATTAATGTGATGAATCTTCCATTATCTGCATATTCTTTTATTATTTTAATTTCTTGCAAATTATTCAATTCATTCCAGTCACAAAGTATTCGTTGCATAAGCTCTCGCACCTGTGCTGACAAAATGAATGTTATTTACTATCTTTTTTCGAAAATATCTTAAATAAAATTAATAATTATTATTTTCTTTTCCTGTAAGTTTTACTATAAGTTTGATTCTTACTCGTCTTATGTTTAGACAGAGAACATTATATTTTAACGTATAGCCTAGCAATGAAACACTATGCGCGAGGACATGCAGAAGAATATCTACATTGTATTCTGTTGTGATGAAAGTCGTTAGCTAAAAATGACATTCTTTGTTATATTGTTTCTACTTTTATATTAACAATAAAACTTAGAAGTTAATAAAAAAATGTTTTTTTAATTACTTGGATCAAACAAGATATTTCTTTTAGATTTTTATTTTAGATTAGATGAACGCTGAAAACGACGTTGCAAGCCAAATTTCAGTACGTCAGGTTTCCGAAATACTTGAGATGTAATATTAAATAGTATATAAAAATAATTTTTTTTAAGAGTTATTTATCTTTTTTTTTTAAAGACACATGTTATCTTGATGTTCTGATTAAAAGCTATGTGTGAACGTATTTATTTCTTATAAAATGCATTAAAAAAAATTTTAATATCTCATTTTTTAACCATAAAATATATATTATAAAAGATTTAATGGCAGCGTTTTTCTAATAAGATAATAAATTTTCCATCTATAACAATAAAGTCATATAATTATAATTTCTAGTTATGGTTGATACACAAATCATACAATTTTTGTGCATAATATTTCTTTCTTAATGTGTTTTTCCGAGATATTCAAAATAGCCAATAATTAAAATGAGACCCGTATATATACTATATATATGTATATATACTGTATATATATAAGTATATGTGTATATATATATGTGTATACATATATATATATATGTATATACATATATTTATTAGAGTCCAAACTTTTACCGAAACTAAAACGAACACTCATAACGTGTTCGTTTCAATTGAAACTATATAAATTTTTTTCATAAATATTAATTTTAATATTTGTAATTAATGTTTCGATAATTAATGATGTTTATAAAAAAGAAGTATTTATATTTTTTAATCAAAATTAACATATAATCGGAATATCGGTATTTGATTTCGAAACTTAATTGCTATTTCAACAAATTATGATATTTATGAAGAAATATATGATATATGGGCTACATGTATATGTATATACATATGGCCGTTATAGGATACTATTTTTTAATTTTAGTTTAGATTTCGGTTGAAATGACATGTAGCCGAGTGTTTCGGTTTAGTTTCGATGAAAGTCGGACACTAAATTATTTATTAAAATCTACCACGATATAAATTATACTATACGTCGATAGCCACAAACTGGAAGTTATAAGTAGATATGATTTTATCGTCATAGACGAAATCTATTTTTAAAAAGTATAGTAATTAACATGGTTAAAATGATATTGAAATATTAAAAAATTGTATTGGAGATGGACAATACATTCATAAATTTTAATTAGAATATCAAGAAAATGTTAATTTTTCTTATAAAAAAATATTGCTACTTTTTCACTAAATCTCAATTATTTTGTAAATCTAATGTGCTGATAAAATTTGACTTGTGGCCATTCATTTTTAACTAGATCAAAAATCTAAAAAAAAACCTTGTCTGGTTCAAAGTATCTTTTATTATAAACTAGTATAATTATTTTGGTAAAAATATCCTCAAAAAAATTATTCAAAATAAAGAATACAAATAACATTTGTTTAAATATTACTAAATTTATTATACAATAATTTTCTGTTATAATTTAACATATGTAACACAAAAGGAGTATCTTCTTTTAATTACGTGTTAATATCTTTTAGTGTACTTAGTGTCTTCTTACTAATAATTTTCATGTTAAATAATGTTCAAAAAATTAATAGGACATAAAAAATTATTGTACCTGTAATGTCACGATCGATACAAGCATTATCGTTGTAAACGCTATTGCGATATATTTAAAAGTAGATTTTTGATACGGCCATAATCCGATACAAAGTAACAAACTCCGATTAATTGTATAGTAACTGTTTACCGGATAATCTTGCCATCTCAATGCAAGTGTCATGACGGTTATGTGCCGAATTTCTTTCCACAAGTTACTTCATAGGTTCTGTATGTTTGACTATAGTTTGTAATTCGAAATTCGTATGTATTTAAATAAAATACTGAATTTTATATGAAAAATTACCATAGAGTATCTATAGCTTACTGTAATTATGCAAATTATAGTTTAGATGGATATTTGGCTAATGTCTATATCAATAACCCCCAGATAAACATTATTTGCATGAACCATTTACCTCTTTCCGCGAAAATGTATGAAAATATTTCGCTTTTCTACATTCGATCGACGCAAGCGCATTGGTAAAATTGCACTTTCACGCGTAACAAACGGTCTTCATTTCTATTTAAGACGCAGAACGTTGCGATACTTTTTTTGTGATATGTGTATGCTAATGCTTTAACAGCATTTCTAATTAACTAGAAAAATCACTGTGCTATTATAATCATTGAAAATTTTTTGTGCGTCTTCCTGACAAATATTGTAAAAATTATATTGTGAAAATTGTTTGTGGATTATACAAAAATCCATAATTAATTTTCCAAGCTGTTAACTACTGATACAATTTATCTATTAGTTGTACTGTAATTAGGCTTAAAACATATTAAACAATGAAAAATTTTTATTAAATAATAATTACTATTACTATTAAATTATTTCCGTGTTATTGAGATTAAATTGTAGGAATATAAATATATTTTATAAATCTTAAAAATAATAGTAATAATATTATATTAAGTGTTGGAATTAATTCGTAGCGTTTTACAAGTGATGGGAAGTACTTTCATTAATGTATTTTTTAATGCTCATGTGAAATAAATAACATTCATTCATTAAAAAACGCTACGAATTAATTCCAACATCTAATATTATCTTATACATTGGTTGATATTTTCTTTAGAATCGTTTAAGTTTATAATTCTACCAAAAATATCACTTTTCTGATGTAATTCCACTTTCACGTTCATGTTTTACATTAAAATTATTATAAGAATAGAAAGCATTTTTTTTTATGTCATTGCGAATATAGTAAAAAACGGGATAGTAGTGTAATCACATTCTATGAAAAAGCAATCAGAAAGACAAGCTAATATTAATAATACGACATTATATTTTTATTTTTATTCTACGTACAGCAATATAAATACTCTTAAACTAAAGTAGACTATAATTGCATCTGTATTATTATTATAATATTCTTATTTAGAACGTATGCTAATAAGTATGTCATAATTTGTTTCGTGGAATTTTAAACTTCACTTCTTCATTTTATGCAGATAATCAAAAGAGGGAAAAAATTACCGCAAAGTATGAAATTGACATGCTTACAAGCTAAATAATATAAAGCCAGTTATAAACAATTTAAAGAAAATATTTAATAAAAGAATATTATTACCCGTTTTAATTTTACCGTTGCAAATCCCTCAAACGATGGAATGAATAAACCATTAACGACAAATGTGCAATGTCGCATACTTCTTTGCATCATAAGAAGTAATAATTTCTGCGCCCTTAACGGAGCTACATACCATTGTACGTTGTATCTACAAGTTTATTATTAGAAAATCATAACTAAAAAAACCCTGATACATTATAGATTAATTTGTTTTTCATTCTTTACTATAGTCGCGTGATAAAATGTTCGTTTTACTTATATTTAATATTCTCATATAGACAAAACAAACAGCTCTAGATAATAAAAGAATTTCTAAAATCATACTGATGTAATCAATTAAAAGTTGATATATGTTACGCACATTCTATGAAAAATATCGCTGCTATGATCGATCACTTTTTGTCCCAAATAGTTACAGAAAAACATGTAGCAAAAATGATTAGAGACAAACAGAAAACTAACCATCATTTCGTAATATTTCTTGGATGTTATCAACTGAGAAAGCTACAGTACAAAAATGATTAATTTTCTTTCACAGGGAAGAAATACAGATAAAATATTTAATCAAAGTAGGGGAGACCGGGACTAATAGACTCATTTTTAGTTTCGTATTTTTATAGACAAAATTAAGAGACAAAATTTATCGAAAAAATGAATTCTACACTAGTTATTACATTTGATCTATCTAATAATACTTTAATAATAATGGGAAACTGATAACTAAAATGAAAAAAATGCATTTTTCTAATGCATTCCATCTGATTCAACTAGCCCTGCGATCGGGGTAATTCGACTAAAATTATTAAAATAAAGATTAATGTATTTTAAGTTACATCTTTGGCTAAATATTAATAAAACTTCTATAAAAATATATTTTACATACAAACATTCGCTTCGCAGGGCAAACAATACTTTCTTTCGCAAAATTTGTTCATTTCGTGCAAAAACACGTCGAATAAGCCTAGTTTTCGAGATTGGATATGAGGGAACTAAACATATATAACATTTACTATCGAGGAAAATCTCTTTAAAGGAATAAAATTTTGAGTAAGTATTATAAAAGTCGTCACTAAATAAGTCATACAGTTCCATGCTATGATTAGTCTACTATCCCCATCCGTTCATTTCTTAAAAACATTAACAATATACGATAACAAAGACACAAAAATCTATTGGACTTTATTAAGTAAGAACTATACTTACTATCTAAATAGGAATCAAATATCTCAGACAATCATATACGATAGTAAAACAAAAACTTCAAGAATAAAAATATTTACTTAGGTGTACGATTTTTTAAAATTGTGGCATAATTTCTATCATAGATATTCGCAACAAGATGTTACAGCACATTCAGCGGTAGTCGCTGCTGCGTGCTCAGATACATTTACGCATGTTTGTTCTCGCGTGTTTTGTTTTTAATGTAGCCTCGATTATTCTACTTACTCCTATATTCAACTGACTTCGGTCTCCCTTATACATATACACGACATATGTAATATTAAATAAATGTACATTATTACTCACGCGATAAAGATTAATGCTCAATGATAATATTCCTAATGGCAATAACAATGAATACTGCCATATATAATTTGTTTTCAACATTTCAATAAATCTAAATAATAGTAAATCTTAAATATGCATAAAGAAAATATATTTATATAAAAGACTACAAATAACTACTTTTATTATATGTATTGATTTATTCGACTTATATTTGTCAGTTACATGTGTCAATAATTTATACTTTTCATAAAATTTCAAAGTCTATGGAATCAAGTACAGAAGATTCAAAGAGAAATCACAATGCACAATAAAAAAAAATTTCTAATTGTACATATGATAATTACGAACTCGATTGCTTTTCTATACATATTGAATCCATTGATTATCCCTTGATACATTATCGAACTTTGTTTGGAAGAAGATGCAATACTTTGTATCGCATTTTCGAACAATGTTTGTTCTATGCGATAGCTGCAATTGATAATGTAAGTGTAATAAGTTTTTGTATACCGTAAATACTGTTAAAATTAATTTAATTTCTTGAAAAATATAACTTTGCTTTACCTGGCTATTTCAAATAAACCGCACGCATGATATATGTAAGACATATTAATCGTTTCGGTAGCTATCACCATAGTGAAACCGTATACAGCAACAAAACAAATAAAAAACAAAATTTGGAAAAAATATTTTTGTTGATCTATAAAACATTCAATTAGGATTGGGAACTGTCGATGGGATATATTTTTATCAGATGTGGTATTAAGTAAAAAATTTGATAGAAACTGTATCAAAATGAACAAAAAAATGGATACATAGGCAAACACTGTAATTAAACAATTAAAATCTGAATTAAGGTGATCGAATCTAGAGTACGAAATAAATGTTCAAAATGTTGTTTACATGTTACAATTAATGTGATGAATCTTCCAATATCTGCATATTCTTTTATTATTTTAATTTCTTGCAAATTATTTAATTCATTCCAATCACAAAGTATTCGTTTCATAAGATCCCACATCTGTGTTCATAAAATAAATGTTATTTACTATCTCTTTCCGAAAATATCTTAAATAAAATTAATAATTATTATTTTCTTTTTCTTAAATTTCACTATAAGTTTGATTTCCAATACTTTTACCCGTCTTATGTTTAGGCAGACAATACTATATTTTAATATATAGGCTATCCATAGAATGCTGTACGCGAGGACATGTAGAAGAATATCTACATTGTATTCTGATGTGATGAAAGTTGTTAGCTAAAAGTGACAGTCTTCGATATATTGTTTCGACTTTTACAGTAATAATAACTTATTAATTAACAAGAAAATGATTTTTCTTAATTACTTCGACCAAAGATATTTGGTATAAATTTTTGAATGCTAAAAGTGATGTTGCAAGCCAAATTTCATCAATATGTCAAGTTTCCGAAATATTTGAGATATGATATGCTAAAAATAGCTTTTTTACATTATTTGCATCTTTTTTTAAGACACATATTGTCTTAATATTCTGATCAAAAACCATGAATGTATTTATTTCTTATTAAGTACATACAAAAATTTTAATATCTTATTTTTTATCCATGCTATGAAAGGTTTAAGGACAGGGTTTTTCTAATAATAAGGTATTAAATTTCCATTTGTAACAATGAAGTCATATATATATATGTATATATATATTATAATTTTTAGTTAAGGTTAATACAGATATAGTTTTTGTCTATAATATTTTTTTTTAAATGAATTTCTCCGAAATATTCGAGATGATAATTAAAATGAGACTTGTGTATATACTACATACATATATTGCATATATATATATATATTTATCGAAATCTACCATGATATAAATTATACTATATGTCGATAACCAAATTAGAAGTTTTAAATAGACATAATTTTATTCATAAACGAAAAGCAACCTCAGAAAAATCTGGTACTTTATATGACTAATGAAAATTAAAATAATAAAAAATTGTATAGGAAATGAATAATACATGACTTCTAATTCATGACTTCTAATTAGAATTTCAAGACAATGTCAACCTTTTTTATAAAAAAATGTTGCTACTTTTTCACAATAAATCTCAATTATTTCGTAAATGATGTGCTCATAAAATTTGGCTTGCGGCATTATTTATAATTAAATAAAAAAAATATACAAAAATTTTATTTGGTTCAAAGTATTTTTTACTGTAAACTAGTATAATTATTTTGGTGAAAATAGCCTCAAAAAAATTATTCAAAATAAAGACTACAAATAACTTTTGTTTAAATATTATTAAATATATTAGAATTTTGTTATAATTTAACACAAAGATATTATTTTTTTTTATTGAGAATAATTATGCATTAATATCTTTTAGTACTTCGTTTTACTAATTTTTATGTTAAGTAGTGCTCGAAAAATTAATAACATATAAAAAATTATTGTACCTGTAATACCACACTCGATATAAGCATTATTGTTGTAAACGCTATGGCGATATATCTAAAAGTAGATTTTTGATACGGCCATAATCCGATACAAAGTAACAAACTCCGATTAATTGTATAGTAACTGTTTACCGGACAATCTTGCCATCTTAATGCAAATGTCATAATGTGTTTGTGCCGAATTTCTTTCCACAAGTTACCTCATAGGTTCTGTATGTTTGACTGTAATTTATAATTCGCAATTCATATGTATTTAAATAAAATACTGAATTTATATGAAAAATTGCAATAGAGTATCTATAGTTTACTGTAATTATGCAAATTATAGTTTTGATGGATATTTGGCAGCAGTCTATATCAATAATCCTCAGATAAACATTATTTGCATGAACCAATTACTTTTTTTCCGCGAAAATGTATGAAAATATTTCGCTTTTCTACATTCGATCGACGCAAGCGCATTGATAAAATTGTGCTTTCACGAGTGACGAACGGTCTTCATTTCTATTCGAGACGCAGAACGTTGCGGTGCTTTTTTTGTGATATGTGAGTGCTAATGCATTAACAGCATTCCTAATTAACTAGAAAAATCACTGTGCTATTATAATCATTGAAAATTTTTTGTGCGTCTTCCTGACAAACATTGTAAAAATTATATTGTGAAAATTGATTGTGGATTATACAAAAATCTTGAATTAATTTTCCAAGGTGTCATAACTACTGATACAATTTATCTATTAGTTGTACTGTAATTAGGCTTAAAACATGTTAAACAATGAAAAATTTTTATTAAATAATAATTACTATTACTATTAAATTAGTTTCCGTGTTATTAAGATTAAATTGTTGGAATATAAATATATTTTATAAATATTAAAAATAATAGTAATAATATTATCTTATAACATGGATTGATATTTTCTTAGAATCGTTTAATTTTATAATTCTACCAAAAATATCATTTTTCTGATGTAATTTCACTTTCACGTTCATGTTTTACACTAAAATTATTATAAGAATAGAAAGCATTTTTTTTTTATGTTATTGCGAATATAATAGAAAACGCGATGGTAGTGTAATCACATTCTATGGAAAAGCAATCAGAAAGACGAAATAATATTAATAATACGACATTATATTTTTATTCTACGTACAGCAATATAAATACTCTTAAACTAAAGTAGACTATAATTGCATCTGTATTATTATTATAATATTCTTATTTAGAACGTATGCTAATAAGTATGTCATAATTTGTTTCGTGGCGTTTTAAACTTCATTTCTTCATTTTATGTAGATAATTAAAAGAGGGAAAAAATTATCGCAAAGTATGAAATTGACGTGCTTACAAGCTAAATAATATAAAACCAGTTATAAAAAATTTAAAGAAAATATTTAATAAAGGAATGTTACCCAAATTTTACCGTTGCAAATCCCTCAAACGATGGAATGAATAAACCATTAACGACAATTGTGCAATGTCGCATACTTCTTTGCATCATAAGCAGTAATAATTTCTGCGCCCTTAACGGAGCTACATACCATTGTACGTTGTATCTACAAGTTTATTATTAGAAAATCATAACTAAAAAATTATAGATTAATTTGTTTTTCATTCTTTACTATAGCCGCGTGATAAAATGTTCGTTTTACTTATATTTAATATTTCTCATATAGACAAAACAAACAGCTCTAGATAATAAAAGAATTTCTAAAATCATACTGATGTAATCAATTTTAAAGGTTGATATATGTATTACGTACATTCTATGAAAAATATCGCTGCTATGATCGATCACTTTTTGTCCCAAATAATTATAAAAAAACATGTGCCCAAAGTGACCAAGGCAATAAAATAATTCGAAGAGCATCTAAAAGTAAATTTAAGGAAGCCTTTTATATAAGGTTAAACTCTATGAATATCGATAAAAATTAGTCAAATCTAATAAAGATATACATATACACAATATATATATTAAATAAGTGTACATTAATTACTACTCACGCGATAAAGATTAATGCTCAATGATAGTACTCCTAATGGCAATAATAATGAATACGCCCATTTATAATTTCTTTTCAACATTTCAATAAATCTAAATAATAGTAAATCTTAAATGCGCAAAGGAAATATATTCGTACTAATGACTATAAATTACTTTCATTGTGTTAATTTACACAACTTATATTTATTAGTTAAATGTGCTAATAATTTATACTCTTTATAAAATTTCGTAGTTTATGCACTTGATGGAATTAAGATGGATTAGAAAATTTGAAAAGAAATCACAATATACAATAAAAAAACTTTTATGTACATAATTACGAACTCAATTGCTTTTCTATACATATTGAATCCATTGATTATCCCTTGACACATTATCGAACTTCGTTCGGAAGAAGATGCAATACCTTGTACCATATTTTCGAATAATGTTCGTTCTATGCGATAACTGCAATTGATAATGTGCAATACGTTTTTGTATACCATAAATACCGTTAAAATTAATTTAATTTCTTAAAAAATATAACTTTGCTTTACCTGGCTATTTCAAATAAACCGCACGCATGATATGTGTAAGACATATTAATCGTTTCGGTAGCTATCATCATAGTGAAACCATATACAGCAGTAAAACAAATAAAAAACAAAATTTGGAAAAAATATTTTTGTTGATCTATAAAACATTCAATTAGAATTGGGAGCTGTCGTGGATGGGACTCATTTTTATCAAATGTGATACTCAAAAAAAGATTTGATAGAAATAGTATCAGAATGCAGCAAAAAATGGATACATAGATAAACACTGTAATTAAACAATTAAAATCTGAATTAAGGTGATCGAATCTAGAGTATAATAAATGTTCAAAATGTTGCTTACATGTTGTAATTAATGTGATGACTCTTCCAATATCTGCATATTCTTTTATTATTTTAATTTCTTGCAAATTATTTAATTCATTCCAATCACAAAGTATTCGTTTCATAAGATCCCGCATCTGTGTTCATAAAATAAATGTTATTTACTATCTCTTTCCGAAAATATCTTAAATAAAATTGATAATTATTATTTTCTTTTTCTTAAATTTCATTATAAGTTTGATTTCCAATACTTTTACCCGTCTTATGTTTAGGCAGAGAACATTATACTTTAATGTATAACCTAGCCATGGAATGCAGTACGCGAGGACATGTAGAAAAATATCTATATTGTATTCTGTTGTGATGAAAGTCATTAGCTAAAAGTGACAGTCTTTGATATATTGTTTCGACTTTTACTGTAACAATAACTTATCAATTAACAAGAAAATGATTTTTTTTATTACTTGCACGAAATGAGATATTTCTTATGATTTTTGATTGCTAAAACAATTTTGCAAATCAAATTTCACTATTAGTCAGGTTTCTGAAATACTTGAGATATAATATGCTAAAAGTAGCTTTTATACGTTATTTGTCACTTTTCTTTAAGACACATGTCACATTATCGGGATATATTCTGATTACAAGCTATGAATGTATTTATTTTTTGCAACATGTATTTGAGAAAATTTTAATATCTTTTATCTTTTAGCCAACGAAAGATTTAAAGGCAGAATACTAATAATAAGATTTTACTAATAATAAGATATCAAATTATCCACCTGTGAATGAAGTCATCTATATACATATACTTATAATTTCTAATTAGGGTTAATACACTTATTATACAGCTTTTGTCCATAATATATTCTTTTTTTAAATACGTTTTTCAGAGATATTCGAGGTGGCAAGTAATTAAAATGAGATCTTTTTATATACTATATACATATATATATATATATATATATATACATATCGAAATTTATATTTATCGATATAAATTACATTATATGTTGATAGCCACGAACTGGAAATTATAAGTAGATATGACCTTATCGTTATAGATGAAAAGCTATCTTAGAAAAATCTGGTACTTAACATGATATTACTAAAAAGATATTGAAAAAATATTAAAAACAGGAAATGAACAATACATTCATGACTTCTGATTAAAATTTCAAGATAATGTTAATTTTTTTATAAAAAAAAAGTTGTTTTTTTAATACTAAATCTCAATTATTTTGCAAATCTAATATGCTGGTAGAATTTGGCTTGCGGCATAATTTTTAACTAGATCAAAAATCATAAATTAGATTAAAAAATCTGTAAAAAACAACTTGTCTGGTTCAAAGTATTTTTAACTGTAAATTAGTATAATTATATTTTGATAAAAATAGTCTCAAAAAATTTATTTGAAATAAAAAATACAAATAAGAAATATTTGTTTAAATATTACTAAATCTAATAGAATTTTTTGTTACAATTTAACATATACATAACATAAATGGAATATCTTCTTTTTAATAAGTAATTATGTATTAATATTTTTTAGTGTACTTCGTTTTATTAATTTTTATGTTGAATAGTGTTCAAAATAATTAATAAGACAAAAAATTAATAAGACATAAAAAATTATTGTACCTGTAATACCACACATGATACAAACATTATCGTTATAAACACAATTGTGATATACCTAAAAACAGATTTTTGACACGGCCATAATCCGATACAAAGTAACAAACTTCGATTAATTGTATAGTAACTGTTCACCGGACAATTTTGCCATCTCAATGCAAGTGTCATAACGTGTTTATACCGAATTTTTTTCCACAAGTTACCTCATACGTTCGATATGTTTGAATGTAGTTTATAATTCGCAATTTGTATGTATTTAAATAAAATACTGAACTTAGAACCGCGAAAAATTACGATAGAGTATCTATAGCTCACTATAATTATGCAAATTGTAGTTTTGATAAATATTTGGCTAGTGTCTATATCTATAAGTGAACATTATTATTTGTATGAACCAATTTTTTTTTTCCGCGAAAATATATTTCTTTTCTACATTCGATCGACGCAAGCGCATTTGTAAAATCATTCATGTGTAACCAACAGTCTTCATTTTTATTCTGGACGCAGAACGTTGCGGTGCTTTTTTTGTGATATATATGTGCTAATGCATTATCATCATTCTTGATTTACTATAAAGATCACGTTGCTATTATAATTATCGAAACTGTTTTCTGTGCGTCTTCTTGATTAACATTGTGAAAATTATATTGTAAAAACTGTTTCGGATTATACGAAAATACTTAATTAATTTTATAAGCTATAACTATTGATACAATGTATCTATTAGTTGTATTGTATAGACTTAAAACACGTTATACCATGAAGAATTTTTGAATAGTAGCTACTATTTACTTACTTTTTATTATATTAGTTTCCGCGTTATTAAGATTAATTGCCGGAACATAAATTTATTTTAGAAATATTAGTAATGATAGTAATCATATTATTGTATAATAATGGATTGATATATTCCTTCGAATTGTTTAATTTTATAATTATGACAAAGAAACATTTTGCCGATGTAACTTTACTTTCACGTTTATATTTTACACTAAAATTATTATAAGAATAGAAAAGCTTATCTTTGTGAGTGTAATAGAAAATGTGATGGTAATGGTATCACATTCTATGAAAGAGCAAAAGATAAAATAATATTATAATAGTACAATATATTTCTATGTTTATTTTACGTTACAGCAATATAAATTTAAATTAAAATAGACTGTAATTGTATCTGTACTATTATGTTTATATTTAGAACGTATGCTGTAAGTATGACATAATTTGTTTTGTATAGTTTTAAACTTTGTTTCTTCATTTTATGCAGATGATCAAAAGAGGGAAAGAATTATCGTAAAATATGAAATTGATGCTTACAAGCTAAATAATATAAAGTTTATTATAGAAAATAAAAAAAAAAATTTTATAAAGGAATATTATTACCAAAATTTTACCGTAGCAAATCCTTTAATAATAAATAAGCCATCAATGACAATTACGCAATATCGCATGCTTTTTTGCATCATAAGCAGCAATAACTTCTGCGCTTTTAACGGAGTTACATATCATTGTTATATCTAAAATATTATTATTAGAAAATTATAACTAAAAGCTTTAATCAAAAATTTGTTTTTCTGTAATTTTTTATTAGTCTTGTAATGTAAACCATTCGTTCTATTATACATTTAATATCTTGATATATAAATATAAATAATAACACAAACAATCCTATAGATAACTAAAAAAAAATAATAAAAGAATTTCTGAGATCGTATTGATATGATAAATTAAGGATTAATTACAAATACGTCACTCACATTCTGTGAAAAACATCGCTACTATGAGCGATCAGTTCCTATCCTAAATAATTACAGAAAAGCATATACCAAAAGTGATTAATAATAAGCAGAAAACTAATAATCATTTCGTAATGTTCTTTGGACTCTATCAATCGAGAAACTTGCAGTACATAAACGATTAATTTGCTTTCAAAAGAGGAAAAATAATATGTTTGTCCACTTGATGTAATGAAAAATTGTCGACTGTATACTGGTTGTCTAAATTGTACGTAAAATATTTTAGATTATTGCTCAATATAAGTTATCACAATGTGCAAATAAATTACTTTATAATAATATAAATTAATTATATTTGGTTCTTGTATATTTGTTATATTGTATTCATTAATAATTTTCTTATCGGCGTGTAATTATTTACGAAAGTGCAGTTAGTGAATATATCGCGAATGTTTTGATCTTCCAACTGTTATCTTACATTAAAAAAAAATTTTCCTAAATCTAAGTAATATTTTTTTGAATAAGAATAAGTAAACATTTCATTTTGCAAATAAATATTTACTTAAAAAAAGAATGTAATACTGAAATCGAATAATATAAGCTTACGATTAGTAAATATTCATTTACAATAACAAATATTTACTTATTGTTAGTACTATTCAAGAAAATATAACTTTAATTTAGGAAATTTTTTATCAGTAAAAATGTAACATTTTGGGTTTCAATCGAGAAGAACAGAATTTTTGCGATATTACACTAGCATGCATTAGCGAGCGTAAACAATTACATTCCGATAGAACATCGATAAGAGAAATTTATTAATGAAAAGGATATAACAAATAAGCAAGAATCAAGTGTATAATTCATTTGCATGCATTGACATCTCGAACTTGTCTCTCAATGTTTTTAGAAAATCAGCTTAATGACACCAAGTCTCTTCATTCTAATATCCGTATTCATTCTATCAGTTGTTCAAAAGAGCGCGAAATAGTGATTTATAATATACTTCCAGAGACCCAACAATATACATATACAGGGTAATTTTAATATTAATAGGCAAATAATTCGAAAATATGTAATTATATCAAAAGACATGCCAAATAAAAGTTGAATGGTATAATAGGTGACGTTCCTTTCTATATCATACAATTTTTATTTGAAAATTTTTGATAAAATTGTATTTGTTAAAATTAAATCACCCTGTATGCTATAGTGCATAGCGCGCATCTGTGATATCTAAAAAATATATAACAGATAATAAATGTATACACATTGTATATACGATATTAAGGTACATAAATAATTGGTCACGCGATAAAGATTAATGCTCAATGACAATACCCTTAAGGACAATAGTAATGACTATGGTCATTCAAAACTTTTTTTCAATATTTCGACAAACCTTAAATAGCAATAAATTTTAAATATACATAAAAAATATATATTTATAAATAATTATAAATTATAAATAACTTATATTTGTTAGTTATATATGCTAATAATTTATATTCTTCATAAAATTTTATAGTCTATACATTTGGAAAATTAGAAGAATTGAAAATAAATCACAATATACAATAAAAATCTAATCATATGTACGATAATTACGAACTCGATTGCTTTCTTGTATTTATTAAATCCACTGATTATCTCTTCACATATTATTGAACTTCTTTCGATAGAAAATGCAGTACTTTCTAATCTGTCTATGAGCAATGCTTGTTCTATGTGGTAGCTGAAATTGATAACATGTTTGCAAACGCTGTTAAAATCAATTCAATTTCTTGAAGAATGTAATTTTGCTTCACCTGGCTATTTCAAATAAACCACAAGCATATTGTGTGAATGACATAGAAAGCGTTTCGGTGGCTATCATGTGATAAAAGCACACATGGCGCAAAGACATACTGTCAACAAAATTGGAAATAAATATTTTTGCTGATCTATAAAACATTCCATTAGAATTAGAAGTCATGGACGAGATTCATTTTTATTGAATGTGATGTCCAAAAGAAAGTTTGATAAAAACATATCAAAATGAAGTAAAAAAGAAATACGAACACTGTAATTAAAATCTGAATCGAAATAATTGATTTTCAAATACAAAAAAAATATTCAAGATATTACAGATTGTAATCAATGTAATGTATCTTTCAAAATCTTCACATTCTTTTATTATTTCAATTTCTTGCACGTTATTTAATTCACTCTAATCACAAAGTAATCGTTTCATAAAGTCTCGAATCTATATTTAATACAGTTATTTACTCTTTTTTCTCAAACATATTTCAAACAAAATTGATTAAATAATAAATTATCATTTACTTTTTTTATAAGATTAATATCGAATGTTCTTACCCGTTTTATGTTTAAGTAGACGGCATTATATTTTATGTATAGGTAGATATATGTGAGAATATGTAAAAAAATATCTACATTGTATTTGTTGTGATGAAAATCATTAGCTAAAAATAATATTTTCCATTTAAATTATTTCTACTTTTACGTTGATAATAATTATTTAGTTAGAATAGTTTTAAAGGAATTATTCGAAATATAAAACACAAATAAGAAATTTTTGTTTAAATATTAATAAATTTATTATAATATTTTGTTAATTATAATTTAATGTTTACAATAAAAAGGAAATATTTTTTTAGTGACAAAAACTAATAAGAGATATAAAAAAGTAATAATTATACTTAAAATATTATAGATACAATTATTATCGTTATAAAAATAAAATTCGATTAATCGTATAATAACTGTTCATTGAGCAATCTTGCCATCTCAATCAAGCGTCATAACGCGTTTATGCCAAATTTCTTTCCACGAATTATTTCGTAAATTTGGCATACGCTTGATTATATTTGTAATTTATAATTCGCTATTTGTACATATTTAAATAAAGTATTGAACTTGTACGAAAAATTACAATAGAATATCTATCGATTACTATCGGTACTATAATCATGCAAATTATAGTTTCAGAGTATATTTGACCAGTGTCTGTTCATAATGTTCGAGTGAACGTTATTATTTGTATGCCAAATATGTTTTTCTCTGTGTATATATTTGATATTCCTTTCCTACGTTCGATCGGCGCAAGCGCAGTTGTAACGTCACTTTCATACGTTTCAGACGTCTCTTCATTTCAATTCGAGACGCGGAGCATTATAGTACTTTTCTTGCGTATTGAAATAATGTGTGCTGATATCATTCAAAATTAACGAGAAATATCATAATGTAATAATTATTGGAAACTACGATCTGTGTACGAGTATTATGAAGATTATATTATAAGTGCTGTGAGGACTTATTTTGGATTACATCGAAATCCTAAATTAGTAAGCTGTCATAACTATTGATGCAATGTTTATTATTATTTGCACTGTAACGTAATTACACTTAAAACTCACTATATCGTGAAAAATGTGCGTTGTATATATAGTATTCATTTACTAAATTATCGAAATATAAATACACTTTCTAAGTAGATATTTTGAATAATGACAATAATATTATTATATAATAATAAATCTTTTTTTTTCTTAAGATACATTAATTTTACAAACCTCATAAAAAATGTATGATATAGTGAAATAACATTTTTCTTATTTTAGAAATATAGTTCGATTGTTAATATTGCGTATCCTGCTGACTAATATTGCATTAATCTTTTTTTTTATATTTGCATTGTGCATGGTTCCATAAAATATATATTAATAAATTCCGTAAAATTTTATTTTTATTCATATGTATAATAGATATAATCTTAAAAATTGTTTTCGTGTATTATTAATTTATTACATTAACATTTGCAACACAAGCATACCAGAATTACTGGATTATGATAAACTATGTGTTCGACTAATGGTACATTTTATTTTACGAGCACACTCACTGAATGGAATAAATTACCATAAAATACGAAAGTGACATGCTTATAAGCTAAAACGTGGAAATTGTATTCTTGATTATCTAAACTAAAAATATTCGACAAATTATTATTGTATCACTTTACCGTAGCGAATCCTTCTAACGATGGAATGAACAAGCCGCCAATCATGAGCGTGCAACATCTCATGCTTTTTCGCATTACAAACAATAATAACTTTTGCACTTTCAACGGCGCCATGTACCATTGTATGTTGTATCTACGTAATATGTTATTAGAAGAGCGTAAAAGTTTTAAGATTGAAACAAATTTGAAATAAAAACTATTCTTTAGTATTACGGTATATATCTATAAATAAGCTCACGTTTTATAAAAAATATCGCTGCTATGATCGATCACCTCTTGTCCGATATAGTTGCAGAAAAACAAGTACCAAAACTGGCCAAGAACAAATAGAAGAGTTGTTATTAGATCCCCATATGCCTCGGTCATTATTAGTCGAGAAAGCTGTGATCACATAGACGATCAGTTTTACTTTGTGAGAAATGCAGAGCTTACTTACGCATATGATAGTATATGCAAGTGTCGTGTTTACAATACCCAACTAAGATTTGTTAATTACTCAGCATCATTGATAAGAATGTATCAAAAGTAACTCACGCGATAAAGATTAATGCTTAGCGTTAGTACGGAAAATGGTATTGCAATAAAATACATCCACTCAAAATTCACTTTCGTCATTTCGATAAACCTTGAATAAGGACATGCGCAGGATAAATATACAATATAAGTGACTATTGTCGATAATTACGCGTACATACGAAAATTTTTTGTGCTTGAAATTTTGGATTGTATATTAATAATATATTAATGCAAGTTTATTGAGGAGTGAATAATTTAAAAAAAAAATCACATTATAAAATAAAAAAAATTGTCATTGATTAAATTAATGAGAATTACAGACTCGATTGCTTTCCTGTGTATATCAACTGCACTGATTATTTCTTGGCATATTATTGAATTTTTTTCAGTAACAGATATTACGTCTCGTGCCATACCTTTGTGCAAAGCTTGCTTTATACGACAACTGAAAAGTAGAGAAATTTATAAAAATTATCAAAATAAGTTGATTCGCTTCTTAGCTCTTAGATAGGTACTAGGCAATCTATGCGTTTTTCTATCATAATTATTTGTTCTTTGATAAAAATGAAGATAGAAGCTAGGAAAATGAAGATAAAAAAAATAAGTGAATTCTGTTATTTACTGACAAGTAATTAACTAATAATTTTATTTTTTAGTAGAAACATAATTAATTATTATATATCAACATTAAATAATAATTATATCGATATATTTCACTAAACAAAATCATTAATTAATTAAATACTTGTCAGTAAACAAAGATCGTTATTTTATTCTACTTTCAACCCTTTGAATCTTTATTCCAGACATTCAATTTCATCGTCAATTAGATTTCTGGAAAGAGCAACTTTTTTATATTCTACAATATCAATTACGACTTAAAAATTTTAATTAAAACCCGAATTACAACAATTTGAAACAGAAAAAAATGCGTAAGAATCTCCTATTTAATGGATTACAACGCTATATTTACTTCGCTATTTCGAATAATCCACATGCGTGTTGTGTATATGACATGCAAAGTGTTTCCATGGCTATTACTGTAGTTATGCCACACAGTACGATAAGGAACAAATATAACAAAAGCGGAGTAAAATACTTTTGTTGATCTATAAAAACCTCGATCTCGGCTGAAAGATGCCGTATACGAGATTCGTTTGTAGCTGTTGTGATGTCCAGAACAAAATTTAATAGAAGCTGTGTTAAAATGAAGCTAAAAATAGCCAAATAGACGAACACTGTAACAATAAAACTAATTCTAAATTATAACTGAAACTAGCATTGAAAAATTATTTGGGATGTTGCTTACATATCGTAAATAATGTGATAAGTCTTCCAATAGCTGAATATTTTTTTATTATTTCAAGTTCATGTGCATTGTTTAATTCATTCCAGTCCAAACGTATTCGTTCTATGAGGTCTCGCATCTACACTCGTAAGATAATTATTCATTGTTTTTTCTAAAAAATATCTTTAAAATATTTTTAAAAATATTATATAATAATATTAAATACATTTACTTTTTTCATATTTAACCAATGAATATTATATCTCAATATATAACTCAGCCATGGGACACTATATGCAAGGATTTTCAAAAGAAGCTCCATGTTGTATTCTTTCGTGAAAAGGGTTGCAAACTGAAAGCATTACTTTTTTGCAGATATTTAACTTTTAATAAATTTGATTAATTAATTTCGTTATATTAATGACTTTTTAATTAGAATAACTTTGTAATGACTTCAAAGAAATTGTTTACTACATACAAATATGGCCATTCTAAGTATCACTGAATTCATCAGAATTTTATGTCATTAGAATTTCCTTACAAAGAATTTATTTAAATTAATACTATTTGTTAATTAAAATTCATTATGCGTTCAATTTTTACTCGATTTCTCGTTTTATTAATTTTTATATCAAATAACAATAGTTCGGAAATAATAAAAGACATAAAATTTGAAAAGATTATCATACCTGAAATACTATGCTAGACGTAAGTATTATGATCATCAATATTATTAGAATACATCTGAAAGCAAATCTTTGATATGGCCACAAACCGATACATAGCAATAGGTTCCGATTAATAATGTAATAACTGTCTGCCGTACAAGTCATTTCAGTACAAATGCCACAATACATCTGTGCTACAATTTTTTCTAGAAATATCTTTTCTATACTTGATTAACATATTCTATTATAATTTTACATTTTCTACGTTTTTTTTTGCTTGCAAATATTATGCAAATATTACATTAATGTCAAAATTACAAAATTCTGTAATATCAAAAAATTACGAAATTGTGTTAAATAACTGGCTCAAATTATAGTTTTATCTTATACATCTGACTAAAGTAGTCATAAGTATGGGAAACCTAATATGTTACTACTTGCAAAGTATGTATAACCAGTATTTTCTTTCTTTTACCGTTGCTTCTTATATTCGATTGACACAAGCGCAATTACAATACCATTTTCATTGTCTCATCAGTTCTATTCGAGACATGAGACGTCGTGGTACTTTTTTTAGACGTGCATACAACTAATATATAGACATACTAATTTAAGACCGATATTCATAGTCGATTCTTATTTCAAGACCATTTTAAGTAATATATTGTATTAAGATGTTAATACGACTCTATGGTTGGTTTATGACATTTTAAAACTGTACTTAAGACAATTTTAACTGTATTTATATTTTCATTTCATGTAGAACATTAATTTTAATATATTATATAACTCTGATAAAAAAATGCTAAGATAATGTAATAATATTTGCTCAGCCAGAAGCATTAATATTATTTTAATAAAAATGATCAATATATTTCATTATTTTTCTTTTTGTCTAATGCTCTGAAAAGTGATACAATCTTAAAACAATTTCCTTCCCTTTTGTTTTTTTTTATTCAAAAACATCTGAAATCTTTTTTTCACATTTTTTATATTACTTTTAATGATATTAGTTGATGAATAAATAACAACATGAAAACTGCATTCCCCAGATAAAATGAAAAAGGTAAACGCTGGTATTTATTGTGAATGTAAAATCGGTACAAATTCATTTCATCTATATTTTATTTCAGAATCTTATACTTTTGGTGTATGTTTTTTCGATATTTTTTTACATACGTATATATGTGTGCATAGATAAGTACATAGATAAGTCAAATTTTACATTTGGTTTCAAGAATAAATCGTAAATTTATATATCACATCTACGTAAAAAACGGAAAAGAAACAATGTGTAGTGTTTTACGAATTAAAATGATATTTATGCGGTTTGACAAACAATATATTTATTGTAATCATACTACATGAACTTAAAATATTGATTTGATCATATCTCTACGTGAATTATAATTTTTCGTTGCATGTGATATCATATTTTGATGATCAACCAGTATAGTGATTTTGAAGGAAATATTCATTTGCATATATTACCCATAATAACATTAATGCATTGATAAAAAAATTGTAAAATAAGATAAAGAACAGCTCACGAGCTAAAATATAAATTATTAATTAAAATTAATCCTATTTATAAATTTGTTATATTAATTTTTTCAATGCCATGGATACATTAATTTATGCGTCTAGTTTTAATAGTAAGCAAATATTCAGCATTGAAAAGTGTGTACTATATTATTTGCGACGTTAATTTTTTATTAGCAAATTTAATTTAATTTACATTTGATTCTAAATAAACTATTAATTATATATATTAGGTGTTGGAATTAATTCGTAGCGTTTTACAAGTGATGGGAAGTACTTTCATTAATGTATTTTTTAATGCTCATGTGAAATAAATAACATTCTTTCATTAAAAACGCTACGAATTAATTCCAACACCTAATATTTTTTCTATTTCTTTTAAAAATGAAATTTATGCCAATTTAAAGGCATTGTTTATATATTACAGTTTAATTTCTTGTATAACATAGTTATTGTAACATAGTTATTATACACAAATTATAAATATTTAAGTAAATTATGGAGAGATGTAGTTTAAAATTAATTGAATATGTTATTACATTTGAAGTCTGCTATTATTTCATTACATTATATTTTATTATATTTGCTTTTGATATAACACTTACCGAAGCAAAAGATTCAAGTGATCCAGAGAATACACTACACATTATAAATTTGGAATTTTTTATGCTTCTTTGCATCATAAACTGTAGTAGTTTTTGTAGTGGAATAGGAACGGAATACCAAGGTAATTCGCATCTAGATAATAAGATTTAGATGGTTTTATTTTCTAAACATGTTTAATGTGTCATATTTATAATAGAAATATTTTATTCAATATAAATACAATTAATAATTGTAAATTTGATTTTTGATAAGTATGCAAGAAAGATCATGTATAATTATTCTAAAATTTCATGTATGTATTTTTTTACTACAAAAATTATATTCAAAAATTATATTCAATAATACAAAATTGTTGCAAAAATCTAAAAAAAAATCTAAAGAAAAATTATTAAAAAATAAAAAAGTATTTGAAATAGCATACATTTTGTAAAATATGTCAGCACTGCAGTTTGTTACCATCTGCGCCAAAAGATTGGTCGTAAACATGTAAGTAAAGTGAACGATGACAAATATTGCAATCAGAAAAAACTCTTCAATTTCTTTCTTGAATCCTGCTTGAAAAAGCTAATATGCACAAAAAAATGCTTTATATCACATAAAATTTCAATTTCCCGTATTATATTCAACAATGCATGTCCTTGGAAAAATTCAAATTTTTGCGATAAAAATATACTTATAATATGCAATAAAATATGATTTTATCATTTTGTCAATATAATGCAATAATATTATATATACATTGTAACCATCAGGATTGAAAAATATAACTCAAGTAACGTTATGTGTAATGCTGTTACTATTATTGTTATTTTTTTTAATAATAATAATTTTTTTAATGATAATAATAGTTACTTTTTTAAAAATTATATAATATTTAATTTGTTTTAATATACATATATATATATATATATATATAAACAAATTAAATATTGTATTAGGTGTTGGAATTAATTCATAGCGTTTTTTAATGAAAGAATGTTATTTATTTCACATGAGCATTAAAAAATACATTAATGAAAGTACTTCCCATCACTTGTAAAACGCTACGAATTAATTCCAACACCTAATATAATTTTTAAAAAAGTAATTATTATTATCAAAAAAATAACAATAATAGTAACAGCATTATATATATATATATATATAGGGTGTCCACATAACTGTGATGTTTTTTCCGGCACTTCCGATGATCTGACAAAAATTAGTTTGGATAAAAGTTAATCAGTTTTCAATCGGCTACAAATTGCAATATTAAAAATGTGCAAAATACTCTTTTTTAGGAAAAAAATCAAGGTCATCCTAATTTTTTTAAATGGCACTACTTTTTTATTTCATAATATTGTAACTGGTGTCAAGACAAGTTCAATGATCTGCTATACTATGACCTTGAGATGATCTTATAGTTGTGGGATTAATAAATGGAAACGTTTTCGTAAAAAATTATTTTATTTGTATTAAATTTTTTTATGAACTATTCTACAGTAGAAAAAGATTTTTGTATCTGTTACTTTTTCACAGACATGGATTCTTGTTTTTTAAATGAAACTACATACAAAACAACAAATTATATATAAAAATAGTAGCATAACAAAAAAGTAGAACAAAAATTATAACAAATTTAATGGAAGAAATTATGTAATTACAATAAGTGTTCGAATTATAGTTCATTTTCTTGTAGGCACAATTCTGCTCTATGTAATAAATTTCCATTAGTTGCTCCTATAAGGTTGTCACGGCGAATTTCTTCGCATGCTATGAATTCGCTGCTTTAAATGTTTCATATTTTGAATTGGTATCACGTAGACTATTGATTGCAAATGACCCCAAAAAATCTAGTGGGACAAATCGGGAGACTGAGGTGGCCAAGCAATTGGTCCGTAAGTGACCAACCAACGTTCTCCGTATTTTGAATTTAGATATTGAACAACAATCCGAGCGTTATGAGATGGATAACCATCTTGTTGGAAATAAATACGTTGCACAACATTCGGAAGCACTTGCAACAATGTTGGAAGTTGAGAACGAAGAAAATTTAAGCAAGCTTGGGCTGTCAAATTCTGTTCTGTTGTGTAAAAATAAGGTTCAACCAGATGACCGTATACTAGACTACACCAAACATTCACTGTAACTTTCTGTTGAAAATTATCGGAATCAATAAGGGATTATCCTTCGACCAAAAGTGATAATTATGACGATTAATTACACCATTTGAGAACTTACATTCATCTGTCCATAAGATATTTTGTAATTTTTTTCAGGATTACTTTCGTACGTGACAACCATGTTATAAAATTTAGACGACGTTGTGAATCAGTTATACGCAAATGTTATACTTTGGTCATTTTGTAAGAATGATAAGGATTCTTTTTTACCATCTTATGAACAGAACTCTTAGATAAAGTCAGTTTCAGTAGCAACTGCATGAATAGAAGGGTGCGGATGTTCTTTTAAATATGCTAAGATCATAAGAGTATTGTCTAAGAGTATTGCAGTTGTACTTAAATGCGGTTTGTTCCTTTTCTTCTTTTCAAATTCTCCATAATTTCTCAAATTCTTTTCAATGTTATAAAACATTGTTGCATACGGGTGATGTCTCTGTCAATACCTTATACAGAATTGTAGCATCACGTGCATTCCTTTTACATTCACCAAATATTAACAGTATATTAACTTTTTTATTATAGGAATACATTTTCGATAAAGTGAGACTGAACTATAATTTGCTCTAATAACAAATTAAGACTGAACACAAAAACTATTGAAGCGTTTGAGCTATGCTATATTACAAGTGATATTTTTTTCTATATACATACTACATACACGTATAAACTATATTCGGGAATATTACGAATTCCGAAATGGCTACGTTTGTTCTTCACGTCTGAATGTAAGGTCATCTCAAGGTCATAGTATAGCAGGTCATTGAATTCGTCTTGACACTAATTACAATATTATGAAGTAAAAAATATGTAGTGCCCTTTAAAAAAATTAGGATGACCTTGACTTTTTTCCTAAAAAAAGAGTATTTCGCACATTTTTTAATATTGCAATTTGTAGCCGATTGAAAACTGATTAACTTTTATCCAATCTAATTTTTGTCAGATCATCGGAAGTGCCGGAAAAATCGTGATCACAGTACGTGGGATACCCTATATACATATTAAAATAAATTTTAATATAAAAAAAGTTTGCTATATAGAGATTAGCATAGAGTTTTAAGTATTAATATTAGAATTCTTACATTTAATCTTGATTATTAAATAATATAATTTTAAGATGTCTTACTTTAGTAATATAAAAAAAGTAACGAAAAAAGTAATAAACTTTTACTTTTTAAGTAACCGTAATAACAAATTATTTTTTGAAATTAATAACGAATTCTTTTTTATAAAAAGTAGCTTATTTTTATGAAAAAAAGATTCTCAATTCTGTAACATATAGTTAACACTTACGCGAAACATGTTGATACTTAGAGAAGACGTACCCAATACAAGTAAGAAAAAGAAAGATATTTCGAGACAGGAATTAAAAAAATCAAAGAACCTTTAATAATAGTTCAAAATTAATAACATTCTCATGTAATGTATTTATAATAATATATCGTTCATACTGAGTGTGTGATTATTTCACTACAATTAAATTTTCAATTTGAAGTTCATTTACTCCAATTTTCTTTTACAATTTTCAAAATGTAGCATATAGTATTGCTACGTACTCAATAGCTCTATTGTGACTGATTACTGCGTTGATTATATTTGTGTAATATATTTTGTGTTTTTCTGCAGAGATTTGTATTTCGCAGTCAAATGCATGCTTTATGCGTAAACTACAATAGTAAAGTATGTATGCTAATAATTATACATATAAAATGAGAAATACGAAAACGTAAAATTGACATATAATAAATATAATTAAAATGTACTTTGATATACGTTATGTTTTAGTTGCAAAATTAAATGTTTAAATATATCGACATAATTCTTTGTCTCGATTATTACCTAGTAATTTTGAATAGTCCACAAATATGTTGTATATATACCAGGCTCATTGTTTCTGTAGCTAGTATCGTAGTCGCTTCTACCAAAAGTGCTATGGTCATATGTATAAATATTGGTATGAAGTACTTTTCTTGATCAAAAAAAAACGTTGCTAAACCCAAAAGTTTAAGTGGACGTGATTCGTTCAAGGGTATCACTATATCAAGGAATTTGGGTAATATTTGTACCATTAAAAATAAGCATAGACTTAAATATAGAGAACCTAAAAACATTGATTAAGACATAAAAATAAATTATTATTTACAGTAATATATATTTACTTATAGTAATATATTTATAGTAACATATATTTCAATTAAGATCGATTGTTCTATTTTCGGATAAACTATGTGGTAATTAATCTTCTGAATAAACAATAAGAGAAAGAATGAAAGAGAAAGAATAAAAGAGTAAGAGCATAAAAGTATAAAATAGTAAGACAGTGAGCTGAAGTTTATCAAAAGGTGAAATAACTCAGCTTTAAAGTTTTTAATAATTTAATGCTCATGTGAAATAAATAACATTCTTTCATTTAAAACGCTACGAATTAATTCCAACACCTAATAATAAAATTGAAGTTACAAAAATATCTAACTTCAATGTTTGTATAACTATCAATATGTTAAAAAATTATATATACATATATACATATATGCACCTGTTGCCATAATAGTCAACAATTTTGTGATGTAGGAATATTGTTGTAAAATTTTTAATTCCTCTTTACATTTCATTGAATTCCAATGATAGTTTATTTCATCTATTAATTTCTTCATCTATTGTTAATAATAATTTTTATATATATCATTATATGAATTTTGATACACATATTTTTATTTTTTAAATAAAAGTAAAAATAAATATAATGTGAAAATACTTAAAATACAATTATGTACAAAATAAAAATTTTAAATATCTTTTTATAAAATATCTTAATTGCATTAAAAGCATATTACAAAAAATATACAACATTTATAATATTTGAAATAAATATGATGTAAAAAAATTTAAATATGATGTAAAACAATTCACAAAATAATATAAAAAAACTTACATCTTCAGATTTTATACAGAATGTAGCATATTTTGTAGTGACTACTAAACAAGGTACAGCAAATGATAAAACTTGAAGAAGGTTATCTAAATTAGATGTGCTCGTTATAATCTTTCCTACCTGTAATAATGTATTTTATTGACATCTTAACATACATCTTAACATTTATTCTATTATATTCATATTTGTTAATTATTATATTTTTACATTATTATAGGTTATTTGGAAAGTTTATTTTAAATCTTTTATGTAAGTTTAGTGTGCAATATTTTATCCAAAGGGGTTTTTGTTATTTGTTATTATATAAAAGTTTTATATTCAAGTTACTCAAATATAATATTCTTAAGATTAAAATTAAAAAAGAATAAAAGTAAGAATACCTGTAGAAGTATGGAAAATAAAATCAGAATGGAGATAAATATTCTTTGAATACATCGATACATTGTATTATTATACGGCCATAAACCAAGTATGATTAACAGCATTTGTTGTATTCTGTAGTAGCGTTTGCCGAAAGATTTCATCTTTTCACGAAAGTTGAAGTAATGGATTATTTCGATGAAAAAAGATGCCGAGAAAAATTTCAATTCTATTATATTTCCTTCCTATCCATATTTTATTCAAGATTTCTATTTTCTGCTCTTAAATTTTTATTATACTTTTCTTTTGGTTATTATATGAAATTATGATAACAGATATCAAACAGCAATAGAAAAATTTATTTGTCATACTACTGAAAGATAAGAAGGTAATAAATGCAATTTGTTTTCCAGATAATATTTCCATAATTGTCGCAAAAATATCCATGGCAAGACAAAAATTAGTTTCGCAAAATGTGCAAATAAGATAATTGAAGAGAAAAAAGTTTTCTTTTTCCAGAAGTTGACGCAAGCGCTTTTTACGTTCTTCCTAATGATCGTTCTTCAGTTTCGTTCGAGTGGTCGTAGACGTTACTTTAATTTTGCTGAACAATTGAGTGAATAGTCACCTTCTGCATAATGAACACAAATAATTCTCCATTCGATCAAAGTTGAATAGAAGAAAGACTGAGCACCAGAAGTAAAGTTATCACGATGGAACATGATTTTAATAGAATTTTGTCGAAATAACACATTGTCATTTAATTTCATTTATTCATTTTTAATTCATTTATTTTTTGTATTATAAATTGTTAAATAATAAAATTTTCAAGTTGACAGTTTAATATTTTTTAAGCATTATATATTACATTTTATAATTTCTGCGTAAATTTTTGCAAATATGTTATATACTTAAAAGAGTATGTACAAAAGTATAATATATATAAAAAAAGTATATAAAAATATGTTTTTATTTAGATAGAAAAAATAAATACAAAATTTGTCATGTTTTTTTTTCTTATAAAAATAAGTAGGTTATTTTAATTCAACATTTATTGTATATAAAAAAAATTGACATAATGATTAACATAATAATTAACGAAGAATATTATAATAATTAATGTTATGATATTCACTATATATAACAATTTGAAATAAACACAATAAAGATTTATACTTTTTAAAATGAAAGTCTTTAATGAAATTGTTCATTAAAAATAATTTATTAAAATTGATATGATTTTATAAATAACATTATTGTATTTCTCGGCAAAATTGTAAGATTAATGAATGCATTTTATAAATAAAGTTATATGGAACATAAGATTGTAAAAAAAGAAAGCAATAAACTCATGGCCTAAAACAAAAAAATATTATTTTAAAAGTTAACTTATATGATTTTTTAAGTTAATAACATGATTCTTACCATAGCCAAACCTTCTAAACAAGGGCTAAACATACCAGCAGCATCAATTTTGTAATTTTTTACAGTTTTCCTGATCAAAAAGAGTATAAATTTTTGAATCTTTAATGGAGCATTATACCATTTTGTATTGCATCTATATTACAAGAGAGAATTAATTAGTTTCTAAACAAATGTTATATATGTAAAAGTTATATATGTATCTTTACACACACACACACACACACACACACACACACACATCATACAATTTATAATACATTATATAATGCTTAAAAAGAGTATATTAATTGTATTACATACATCATTCGATGGACATGATTGTCACAATTTGTAAACTCTTGCCCAACAAAATTGCCTATAATTAAAAATAAAAAAAGGAAAACAATGTAACAGAATAATTTAATAACTTCTATCTTTTCCTGCTGCATTGTCATTATTCGAAATAACTGTAAGTAAAATTGATAGTTGCAATAATTACAAATAATCTTTTAAAAATAGCAAATAATCATATATAATCAGTATAGTACACACGCGAAAGAGACTAGCAGTTGCTGAACATATAGCCATCATAAACATAAACAGGTATGATAATCCAAAGCTTGTTTGTAATAATTCCGAAAATCTAATAGAATAAAAATTTTTCATTACTTGTCATCATTAAATTACAAAAAGTTAGAATATCCTATTTATGAGTTCTTTTGTGAATACTCTATTCATAAGACATTCTTATGATTAATAGCATACTGACTCAAGCGCTTTTCTATGGATGTTCACTGCAGCGACTACTTTATCATAGAATATGATGTAGCTTTTGGCTGTAGATAGTTGTGAAACATCTACGTTCAACATACGTTCCATACGATAACTATAAAATTCTGTATGTCATAAAAACAAATAACATGATTTATCATTAATTTATCATTATATAATAAAACTTCATATTGTTTTTTGATTACATATTATTTTAATAAATATTAGTACGAGTAGTATGTAATAATATATTAATAATATTAGGTGCGCAACTAAGTTCTCGCTGTTATTTTGATGCATTTTCAATAATATATACGTGTATATGTATATATATATGTATATATATTAGGTGTTGGAATTAATTCGTAGCGTTTTTTAATGAAAGAATGTTATTTATTTCACATGAGCATTAAAAAATACATTAATGAAAGTACTTCCCATCACTTGTAAAACGCTACGAATTAATTCCAACACCTAATATATATACATATATTGTATATACATTCGGGCTCTCTATTATCTCTGCGTTATTTAACTTTCTTCTTGTCCTATTTTCTTATTATTTCATATTTAAGTGATCATATATATAATTATGTGAGAAAGAATGCAACGCGAAAAGTGATAAATAATAAAGAGAAAAGAATAAACGATATCGGGATTCGATTGTATACAAAATCTAAATAATATAATTAAAAAATCTACAGATTTTGATATATTGTAATCAACATATTGTAATCAAATAAAAAAATCTAATCTATTGTCAAGAAACATTATCTTAATTAAACAAAAAATACAACCGTTGAATTTTTAGTTTCCAATACACAAAAGTAAGTAAAAACAATAAAAAACTTTTTAATAAGAATTGTTTCTCACTTACGATATACCTAGCAATTTTAAACATTCCAAAAGCGTGTAATGAATTTACTAATAAAAAAGTTTCAGCAGCTACTCCAGTAGTTCCAGAAATAAGTATCGCAATAATCTCATGCATCATTACAATATAAAAATATTTCTGATTAGCAAAATATTTTGCCTGATGAAGAAGTATACGTGGACGAGATTCATTTAAAGGCTTTACGATATCAAGTACATCCGGAATATATTGTACTAAAGTAAAGCCAAAACAACCAAAATAGACGCACACTAAAATTTTTTAAATTTTATTAATTTATTCAATCAGGATTATTGCCTCATTTGCAAATATTCAAATGATTTATCATTAAATATTTAACAAAATTATAAAAATTCTTTTTTATAATAATATACATGTGTTATTTTAATTATTTTAAAATAATATATATATTTTTAAAAATAATATACATATTTTACAAACAAAACAACATTTTTAGTTACTGATAACATATATTATAAAAGAAAAAATTTGATTTGAAAGAATGATTAATTTGTAATTTTAAAAATAAAACAAGCACGATTTAATAGAATTAAAATTTTTTAATTATATTTTAGTTAAAATTTTAATTATATTTTTAATTATATTTTAACTAAATAAGATAACGCTAGTTTATTTATATCAAAATTTACGAAATGAAGGAAAATCGAAAGATTTTGATTATACTATTTTTTTAATCTATTGGGCCCTTTGGGCCCAACACTACAGTAGTTATGTCAAATAATTTAAATTTAATTGTGATAAAGTAATTACAAATTTATTCGACACTTACTCCCTATAGCTATCGTAGATTGTCTCCCAATGTCAGCATATTTATGCATTATATGTATCTCTCGATCATCTATCAAAATATTCCAATTATTCCGAATATATTGCCATAATTGTTTTACCTATTAAAAAAATGTGATAAATAATGTTATATGTAGTAATTAATTTTTAAAATTTATATTGAATTATTAATGTAAACTTACATTTCCTATAACAGAAAAAAAAGTGATATATTTGATAAACCATATTAAAATGAGGAAATTAAAAGCAAATACTTCCAAAAGAAGATCAAGGCTGTACTCCGGAACGAATAACTTCGTAAACTGTAAGCAATACTTGCTGATGCGTGAACAATATTTTATAATTATAGAATTACTAGTGGATTTTGCATATCTGAAAGAAAAATTATTTAAAAGAAATTCATACACACACAATGCTATTAAAATATACTCTAAATATTGTATGTTATGTTATATTGTTTATATATGTTATGTATATATTATTTATTTTAAGTTTTTAAAATTTTATTATTATACAATGATTTAAAATATTATAAATTTTATATTTTAACATGAAAAAAATAAAAATGATTAATATGACGACAATTTATAGATTTGTTCATAATTTGTTTCGCTTGATGAGCGAAATGATTCAATATGCGTGATTAAATCATGAAGGAAAAAAAAGTGTGCTACACTAGAAGTTGTGTTACAAAAGTCAAATGATTTTAAAGTCATTTAAAAATTAAAAAAAAATATATATCCATTGTGCTCAAGATAATAAAGGTTAGACTGTTTGTTAGGTAATTAGGAATAACAATATTTAGAGTAAATTTTAAGTCATCGTTTGTATGTGCGTATGCGCTTACGAGTGCATGTATTTATAACGTTTTCTTAAAATAATTTTTTTGTCAAATATGCAGGTGATATTCTTATGTAACAAGTTGTGTTTATCATGCGTGCAAATACGCTAAGCACGATTCGCAATGTGTATCTTTATATTAAATATCATATAGTAAAAAATCTTAAATTTTATACAAGTTTTTTTAATTAATTAAACAACAAAATGTATCAACAGAATGTAATATGTGTCGAGTATGGCTCTAATTGTAAAAGCCTTAAACACAATGCGAAGGAATAAAGATAGCGATAGGAACACGATTTCAACCTATCAGAAATCAGATACACTGAAATATAGGTCACTTTCTGATGGGTTGAAATCGTGTTATTCCTATCGCTATCGTTATTCCTTCGCATTATGTTTAAGGCTTAAGTTGTAATAATATCTATTAATAGTATAACAAATTATAATAAAAAAATAAGACAATATGTGTGAAAAAATATAACAAAATAGAAACTAAATACTTGAGTACAGATTTGTTTATCATTTGCATAGTGTAAAATGTAAATGCGGAATATTTTGACAATATCCCAAGTTTTGCATGTAAATATATATAATATATATATGTACATATTAATAATATGTATATATTAATAAATCATACTATATATTAAAATAATTTTGTAAGTGTAAATATTGTTACACTTACAAAATTATTAACATGTTGTATTAATATGTAATACGATATACTCATTCCATACATTTTGCATGTATAATTTTGTATGTATAATTTGTCTATATTAATACTGTCTATATTAATTTGTTTATATTAATAAACTATTAGGTGTTGGAATTAATTCGTAGCGTTTTTAATGAAAGAATGTTATTTATTTCACATGAGCATTAAAAAATACATTAATGAAAGTACTTCCCATCACTTGTAAAACGCTACGAATTAATTCCAACACCTAATAATTTTAATTAATGTAAAATCATTATATAAAATTAAAAAAAAAGATGAAAATGCATAAAAATGTCCTAATTTTACTTAAACATCATCAAAATTAAATTATTACTTATTTTAGAATATTAAATTTAATTATTCACATTAAACGAACTGTTATCAAGCAAATATAGACAATAAAAAATATATATATATATTATATATATATTTTTTATTGCCTATATCAGTATATATACATATATATGTATATATATTATGTGTATATAATGAATAAAATTAAATGGAAGAAAATACAACACAAATACCTGAACTGTTAAAAATGATATGTATATTAATAGTGATAGTATGACTTGAATTTGTTTAATATTAGAATTATCGTGTGGCCAGAGTCCGATCGATGACAAAAGGATGTGGTTGAATCTATAGTACTTCTCTTCGAAAAGCTCCATCCCAAGTAACAGTTAAAGCGTTACTGAGAACTTATAGTCTATAGGAGTTACTTTTCCCTTATCTTGCTATTGTTTACTTAATTTCTTTCAGTATTGTATTATCGTATTATCAACTTTTCAACATTATGGCTTTGTTGTCGTACGGATACTAAAGATAAACGCTGTAATTGAGGTTTGGATATACAATATGTTTATATCCATATAAGAAGAATATAAGATCTAAAATATTAATCGAAAGGAAAAAAGTGCATATATGTTCCTCGAAAAAAAGAACATTTATACCTGTGCTCTATTATATTCTATTATAATAACAACTGAATTATCATAATTTATAGTTATATGTGAATGTATTAATGTTTCTTATTTTTCTTATGTCCCATAAATGCGCAGCCACAGTAGAGACTAAGATATTTCATATCGATAGAACGTACAGAATTAAACATGATGTATTAACTATGTACTTTATGCTTCAGAATTTCGAAGAATATTCAGTCAAATTTCTAAGAATATTCAAAACATAACAACAAGTAACAATTAGAAGAATTCTTTAAATAATAATTATGAATTGTAAAGTATATAAAAACAGCATATAATACATCAAAAATAACATCAATAAATATTATATCATTATATGCAAAATTATATTTATAACAAAACTAAACAATACACATATTGAATGGTTGTAATAAGGAAACTAACAAGGAAGGGCTTCCAAGTGTTCTCTCTTTAATTTTAATGAAACTTGGTGGATTTGTAGAAGGAATAAAAATATTCGATATTTGACGTTTTTTAATCGTCAACTATTCATATTTAAATAGTGAAGTTAGTCCTAAAAAATCCGGCCAAATATTTTCGTTTTTCGGCTATAATTTTTTAATGATAAATGTAATTTTGAAGTGTATAAAATATACAAAATTTTAAGACCCGACGTTGTACACTGTCATAAATGCAAGTTCTCTCTCTAGTATATAGCCGGCATCTCACAGCATGTGCGTGACTTGGAGAGTGCCAGGTAACATAGATGAGTGCACCTGGTTAATTTTTATACCAATCGATAGATTTCGAAATTCTGTATACTTTACAAAGTTATGCTATCATACTTCGTTCAGAAGTTATTGTCGAAGAACGATTTAGCTGATTTCCGAATCCCTTAAACATAATTGGTTGCTGATAAAAAGAACATGTATCGAAAAATTTTATCCTCTCTACAAATTTATTAAGTTTCATTAAAATCGGAGAGGGACACATGGAGGAGACTTTTCTTGTAAGATATATAAGATTATATAATGATATATAAATGTTAAATATCTTTGATCTATAGTATCAATTATTTGGTTATTTTATTATTTATCATCTCAAGCTTAAAGGATTACAACAGTTAACAATTTGCCAATAATTATTTCAATTTCAATAAGTATACTGTAATAATAGTTATTATTATTTCCGTACTGAACAGAGAACGGTAAAATAAGAGAGAGATGCACTCACAAGCTAGAATAAATAATTAATTTTATTGACTAAGTATTAGATTCGTATATAATTATCAGAATTGCACAAATTAAAAAAAAGAATTTTAATTACCATTGTGAAACCTTCTAATGATGGACTGAACAAACCACCGACATCGATGTGATAATTTTTTATGGTTTTTTGCATAATAAATAATATTTGTTTTTGTGTTTTTAAAGGCGCATTATACCATTGTATGTTACATCTTTAATTAAAAAAAATATTATTATATGTACAATATATTATTTTACTTGCATTATTTACATTTTTTTGTAAATATCAGCGTCATGATCTATAAATTTCTGTCCAGCATAATTAGTTGAAAACATATAGATTAAATGGCAAGTGACAAATGCAACAGATTTTATTAAATCATCCATTGTGCTCACTGACATTATTATTTGGAAGAGCTGTCAAAATAAGATGTTATAATGATAAATCAATTCACACTCTAATATTTTTATCTTTATTTTTGGATAAAAATAATTGCGTTACCAGAAATAGATTTATGCTCGATGAAGATACTCCAAGCAATATCAAAGCCAAATAAGGAATCGCAAAAGTTGATTTGAAAATTTCGGAAAATCTTAAAAAAATGAAAAATATCTCATATTTATAAAAGATTGCAAATTCTTATCTTTTTTTTTTAAGAATAATAAAATAATTTACAAGAAGCTAAATAAATAAAGCTATATATATTTGTAACAAAAAAAAAATAAATTATTCTGCTACAAATAATTAGCCAAATCGACGTCGACCATCAAACGTCAAATCATTTCTAATTAGATAAATAATCAAAATAGTCAAAATATGAAGAATATAACATTAAATGAACTTTATTAAAAATTAACGTAAAATTATTTTACCGTAAAATTATTTTATACTGTTATAGGACAAATATGCAAAAATTGGTGAATCAGTAGAATTACTGTTATAATTTTTTTTCCTGTAATAATAGATCTAAAAATAATCGAAAATAAACATTTTTATTTGTGATACATGTACAAGATGTTCAAAATAAAGCGTTACAAATTTTTTCTCGGAAATACGGAATTATTAAGAAAAATTATTTAGACAACAGTTGTCTGAATAATTTTTCTCAATAATGCGTGTTCCTGAGATAAAAATTCGTAACGCCTTATTTCGAACACCCGACACACCCCCACGCGCGCGCGCGCACGCACGCACGCACGCACGCACGCACGCACGCACGCACGCACGCACGCGCAAACGCACACGCACACGCACACATGTATGTAATTATATATATAAATTTAATAATATATTTTTAATAAAATATAAAATACATATCAATGTATGAATTTAACGTGCATACTATGATACTGACTCAATTGCTCTCCTGTGACCATTTACAGCTGTTACTATATTGTCGTGAAAGATATAATACTTTTCCATGAACGTATTTGACACACCTTTATTGATTACATGCTCCATACGATAACTATAGAAACAAAAACGTAAACTAAAAGCAATATCGCACATTTACGCGAGTAAAAGAAAACGCGAATTACCTAGTTATTTTAAATATTCCAAATGCATGTATGGAAAGTGTTAAACAAAACGATTCAGTAGATAAAATTGTTATCATAGCAACTATAAGTCCTACATCTAAATGAAATTGAATCATGTAATAATATTTCTTTTGATCGAGAAAATATTCAACTTGAAATAATAATTCGGCTTGTCGAGATGTATTTAATGGTGTTACGATATCAAGGAAACTTGGCATATATTGAATGCAAAAAACTAGGATCAAAACTGTATAAATCAATGCTGAAATTATCGAACAATAAAAATTAAAATTTTCATTCTAAAATATTTGATGCTATTATATCGATGTTGTTATATTTTTATATACGACCATATATATATATATATATATATATATATATATATATATATATATATATATATATATATATATATATATATATATATATTCGTATATAAAAATATAACAACATAGATATAAAAAAATCAAACATTGTAAAATAAATATCTACAGGCAATTTCATGAATGCCTGGGATATATACGAAGACCTTCCTGATATTGGTTCTATAAAGCGCTACGTGGAAGAACAGATAGATGAGTACAATGTTACTCCTGGCGTAGTGCACCTCGATCTCGTTCTGTTTCGCGATGCGATTGAACATGTATGTCGTATTGTTCGTGTAATATCGCAGGTTAGTAATTCACATGACGTGCCTTATAACATTTTATCCGATGATATCTTGTTAAGAGTTCAGTGATGATATTACAACTTTATATATTTTATATATGTGTATATATATATATATATATATATATCTATACATATTAGATATCCTATAATAATCGCATCATTTTTTGTGGGCGGGCAGACTAAATTGAAAACTCCTGCACCCTTTTGTAATTTTCGGAATAATTAACAATAAATTCCTAAATATCTCCGAATCAAAAAGATCGTCCAATGCGGGAAGTTGTTTTTTTTTGTTATTTGTGCATTGCCATTTATGGAAACTCTTTAGTAAGGAATATGTCATACTGATGTGTATTGGCTGTTACAAGAATTTTTGAAATTTTTTAACCAATAAGCTTTCATGTGGTGGAATGAGCTTTGAAATGGTGGAGATGGTCGAACTGTGGTGTGAGCACAAAGACTCTCTAATTTCGTGGATGTGAGAGTGACAGCTAGTTAAATATGTATTCTTCTAATAGCGGTGGTGTATTCCTTACTAAAAGGTCCCTAGTCGTTTGTAGTAAACAACTCCCTGCGCATCTAGCAATTGCGATCACTGGACGGTAGTATCCAATGAACTATAATATACTGGAACACGTCTTTTCTATATAAAACTATAAGAAACGATTTCCCGAAAAAGGAAGGAAGACAAATATTTATCTTTCTAATTTTTTCCTGCAAACAGCATTAGCCAATTAGCAAGCCCTTGATAAAGAAAACAGTATAGTTTTTGCATAAAGTGTTATTGTATCGGGATATCCTCCTTTCCTCAATGAGAGGCGCGCTCCGATATACTTATTATAGAATCCCTTGCATGATCTCGCCGCGTGCTTGCATTTGGTGGTAGGCTCAGATATGCACTCATTTAATAATCTTTAATAATTAATTCCTCATTAATTACTGCATAAATTGTAAAATGTGGTATAGGATTTTTCGAATTAGTTTAATCCGCTCTACTTGCATACAAATGCTGCGTCAAAAAGTTTAGGACATCCTGTATATCCTATATACATGTACAAATACACATATATATATATATATATATATATATATATATATACATGTATATATTATATATATTCACTAAAATTATGTTTGAGATTTAAATAAAAACATTACAATTTAAAAGTCATATATGTCATATTCATTAAGTATATTAAAATATTTATTTACTTGCTATAGTTGTAGTGAATAATCTTGCCGTTTTTGCATATCGATGGAATATTTCAAGCTCATTAATATCATTCAAAGCGTTCCAATCATTTTGCATTTGCTGCATTAATTCCTTTATCTGTTATTGATAACAGATGGGAATAAAAGAATAAAGTAAAACTTCACACTAGAGTGACTTTATTAATTTCTCTCAATGACCTTGGCATATCTATATTAGGTTGTAATTAACATAATTAACTTACAAAAGATATTAGCCTTCGCTTGTTGTTTATGAAAAAGTTATCAAATAAAAAATAAACAAATAAAATAAATATATGTTATAATTGAAAATGTTTATCACTACCCTTTAATTTTTTAATATAAAGTCAAACATTTACACAAAAACGTATACTGTCTCACGCATTTCAAAACGCTGGAAAGAATAATTACTTTTGATTGTTAATAACTTTTAAAAAATAACAAGTGATAGCTAAAATTTGAGTGTTTATTTTAAGAACTATGCTCTTAATAATATATGTCAAAGTCATTGAAATCAGTGAGGTCGTTTCTAATATATAGTTTTAATAAGAATAATATAATTTTTTATTGCAATTATTCTTATGTAAAAAATGTGATTTTCTTTTGTAATATATTTGCATTAAGTTAAAAATGACTTAAAACAAAAATTGAAATTTTCCTGTATTTTCGCATTTTTTTAGTCGATTAGATTCAAAATTGTATATATATTTATCATTAAAGGTGTGTAAGTTCAAAAATTTTTAGATAAATTTGGATTTTATTGAATTGAGTCCAATTTAAATTTGGATGATAGATAATTTTGAGTAATAAAAGTAATTCAATTACTCGCAATTATATTAGCTAAATCGAACTCGACGGATATAATTTGATCCGATTCGATTCGAACTTTACAAGTTCTCACACACACTTTTATTATAGTCATTTATTAAGATTTTTCATATTGGCTCCATTTTAGATTTTATTAAAAAAATGTTTATAAAAAGAATATAAGACAGTATATATAATAAAATTTTGGTATTTTCAATTAATATCATTACTATCTATAAAAGAGCTTATAATTCATGCCACTTTCTTTTTAAAATTGTTTTCAAAATTAATTAATTGAATTCAATAATTAATTTAATTTTTTAATAGTGTGATATTGATATGACACAATAATATATAACAATTGTTAATAAATATTATTTCTATACTTACATTTTCTATGATAAAACAAAAAGAAATATATTTTACAGTAAATAACATGAACGGTAAAGCGGACGATAAAACTTTTAAAATGAGGTCTACATCGTACTTCATCGTAATCAATTTTATTAACTAAAAATTATATTTTACTGTACATACTTAAAGAATATTTAAAATTATTAAAAAACTTACGGGGTACAATATACTATATAGAAAAAGAATCCGAAAATAATCTGAATTTAAATGCGATGTGCAAACTGAACGTAGTAGAGATCCTATTCGGAATTGCGAATATATAAACTTTTTGAAAAAGTCTGTCAAGTGACTCAGTTGACTGGTTTGACTAATTTCTTTCTCTCACTGAATATTTTTTGTGTGTGTAAGTTTAACAATTTTAGCGATGGTTGATAAAAAAACTAGTGTGGGTTCATGTTTTGTTTTCTTTTAAGAAAATTTGTTGCCGAATCTATTTTAATTTTTCTAGAAATTTTTAAAGGAGGAACTTTAAGTGAAACGTAAACAAAAATTTTTTTTAACAATTCTGGTTATTTTTAGGTTTTCCCTTGTGTGTATCGTGTATTCATATAACGTTTAAAAGAAGTTTCAGCAAAATTAAGCATAAATAAATACATAAATGATTATCATACTTGAAAAAATGTTACTGATATTAAAATAAATGATGATACAACGCATTGAATTTGCCTCAATGTAATATAACGATGCGGCCACAAACCAATAACTGACAGAAAAATACGATTAAGTTTATAATAATGATCAATGTTGAAGTCCATTTCGTATACTGAAAATATTTCTATTCTCCAAGTTTATATAATGCTTCGATCAATTGCACATATTTTTCATTACAAATTCTAACATCTCTTCTCCTATTACAATTTTTATATCTCGTATTGTAAGAAAGTTTTATAATGAGTAATGATGTTATTTTAAAATTATTTATAACGATTAAATAAGGAGAAAAATAGAATCAATTTTTTTCTATGGTAAGTCTAAATTCAGTTGCTATAGCTAAATGGCAAACTACGAAAATTATCTGCAGATGTTCAACTATACATGCTTTGAGAAATAATATCGTAAATATTCTCTATCTTTTTGCATTTTATCTTAGCGCAAGCGTAGTTCACTTGCAAATTCATTTTATAGAGATAAGAGTTTAGTGTTGTGCATACAGTCAATGGATGTACAACAAGAGATAATAAAGTGTTTGATATGTTTTAAATATATATATATATATGAGTAAAACAAAACTTGGGATTTAAAAGTAAACTTTCAAAACAGAAACGAAAAGAATTGCGCTTGAAAACTGGTTTAAAAACGGACTTTAACAAAAATTATTACTACAGTTTTTATAATTGTTATCAAATAAAATATTTTTTTAAATAGAATTTCTTTAACAATTAGATACTATACTATTATACATAAACGAATTAATGCTATCAAACTTCTTAACAAAAAAATTTAATAATTAAAATATAATTGACTTAAAAGCAAGTGATTAATATATACAATATATATATATATGTAGACTGTAAGTTTTTAAATATTACACATTAAGAATTTAAAAAAAATGTTTATTTATTAAAAATATAGAAGAATTTATTAAAACATTCTTAATGTGTCATATTTACATAAAGAATATATCAATTCTATTAATTTATATTGTTTTATTATCTGCATATACATTATAAAAAAAATAAGAATTATTACAATAAAACTGATTGGCAAAAAAAAATTAACAAAGAAAATAAAAAAAAAATTAAAAAACATTATTTAAAGTTAAAAACATTATTAAAAACATTATTTAAAGTTATATATACTGTTACTTAATTTATTAACTTATTATTTTTATACATATAATTATTTTTATTTTATTTGTGAAAATTGGTAAAAAAAATTAACAAAAAAAATTAAAGAACACATTATTTAAAGTTTAATTAGTGCATATATACTGTTACTTAATTTATTAACTTATTACTTTTATACATATAATTATTTTTATTTTATTTGTGAAAATACCTTATATTTTAAAGATTAATAAAAGAATAATAAAAGATGTTTGTAGTTCAGTCACAATAATTACACAGAATAAAGAACTACAAAGTAAGAAATTGACATACTCAAACTCTAAAACAGAAAATATTCTTTACATAACTGATCAATATGTAATTTATTAGCAAATTGATATTTTATTATATTAATGTAATAAGTTCCTTACTGTGGCTAAACCTTCCAAGCAGGGATTAAACATACCACCGGCATCAACTTTGTAACATTTTGTAGTCTTTTGTATCAAAAAAAGAATCAATTTTTGTATTTTTAATGGAACATTGTACCATTTCGTGTTGCATCTATATAATTACAAATAAAATATTAAATAGTATATATAATTGTAACATTATATGACTTAAGAAAGGATACAATTGTATTGTGAAAATATACAATAGTAATTGTGTAACTTACATCATACAATAGAATTGAGTATCACTATTTATAAATTCTTGCCCAGCGTAATTACTTAGAATCAAATATGTAATATGCACGTTTATAAACAAAATAGATTTAATAATTTCCAAAATTTCTTTTTCCGTCATTAATATCCGAGAAAACTACAATTACAAGAAAAGAATTAAGATTTTTATAGTATAATAGACACACACACACACACACACACACACGCGCGCGCGCGCGCGCGCAATTTTTTAGGAAATTTGTAAAAACAATTAAAATCTTATAACACAAATTAGAAATCAAAGCCTTAAACAGTCTAGTTGGATCTTAATGTTTGTATGATTCTTGTATAAGTTTATATATTACGTATGTAGTCCCCAGAAATGCGCGCTGAAATAACTTTTTGATCTTGAAACTAACTCGCTAACTCTATTAAACTACTGCAGTAATATCATAAATTAAATTGACTAGCAATTTAACAAAATTTTTTTGCTTATTCACATCTTCGAAATGATCTTAATAATGTTGAATATACATATTGATATCTATATGTTGAGTATATTATATATTAATATCTGTAAATAATTAATTCTAAAATCTTATATTTTAAATGTCGCGGTACTCACGTTAAATAAATTGATGCTTACTGAACACACACCCATCACAAATATGATTAAATAGACTTGCCCAAAACTTGCTTTTAATAACTCAGAAAATCTTATAAAATAAAATGTTTTTTATGTTACTATTCACTGAAAAAAATTTCTTTAACAAATTAGTTCAAACTCATAAATAATTTTTTAGAACATTACTTCAAGAGTTAGTTTAAAATAAGTTTAATTCCATGCATACAAAATCATATACATATACAATTACGGATATATACGTATATCCGTAATTATGACATAAATAGTCATTTGTAAATTTTCGCTAATATTATTCGTGCACGCATGAGGCAATTTTAATAAATTCACAATTTAAGATACTAACTCAATGGCTCTTCTATGAAAATCCACAGCACCGATTATTCTGTTACGATATATGATATGTTTTTTAGTTAGACACATATGTGGATTAATTTCACTTAATATATGTTTCATACGATAACTAGAAAGATTTAATTATTATATTAATGCATATAACATAGTACAAGTACAATTTATATTTTAAGTACAATATTATTGACAATATTCTAAATCAGGGACTCCCAAAGTATGTCTCGAAAAATTTTAGAATAATAGAATATGAATTATATACTTCCGTACTTCGCGTAGCTATATAAACTTACGCGCGCGAGTTCACATGACTTCATACATGTGCAGTTAGATATTCGATGATAAGAATCAAAACTCGAAATAAATTGCAATTATTAAACTCCTTATGCTTAAAAAATGACTCACATTATCATCGATGTTAAAGTTGTTGTCAACAAAAATAGAAAACAAGCGCATTTATATTTCTTACACATCTAAGAAATAGATTTAAAAAATTATATTTAATAAAAAATCAGAAAGTAAAAGGAGTAAAATGAAGTGAGTTAAAGTACTCGATAACCCCAATCCTGCACTTTTACATATTTATCTACTAAAGCAAGATAAATAGCGATTCACAAGTTTGGAAAACCCTTTTAAAGTTATTTTAATACATATTAATTGCATGCTGTAAATATTTAAATAAAAAAAGTAAAATGTAAGTTCTATAGATATAAATAATCTACTTAGAGCTAACAAATATAATAAATAAATCATTTTATGAATAGTTGTTAATTAAAATTATAAAAAAATTATATAATTTAACAAAAATATATGAAGAAGCACATTAATTTAAAATATTGAATAAAGAAATGTTAATTAAAAAAGAATTATCAAATGAATAAAATTATACATATATGTTATAAGTAAGATAAAAAAAATATAAAAATTTTCAAATAAATTAATGTATTTATTTACCTAGCAATTTTAAATAATCCGAAAGCATGTAATGCGTTAGTTAATGAAAATGATTCAGTAGCTATTATACAAGTCGTTGCAACAAGCAGTACAATGGCTATATATATTGTTATAATATAAAAATATTTCTCATGATCAATAAAATATTCTGCAAGAAATAGAAGTTCGCGCGGACGGGATACATTTAAAGGAACTACAATATCAAGCAAGATTGAAACATATTGGGTAAAAATGTAGAATAAACAGAAGATATACACGATTACTGAAACATTCAAAGTATTGATCATTTAACCATATAGTATTATAATAATTGTACATAATTTTTAATTAAATTTTTACATTACTGTATCTTTATACAAATGTTTGATTTATTGTGTTTATTATTAAATTTGATTAATTTACATAATTAACTAAAAATCTGTATTTCTGATATGTATTATTTATGTCTTAGAAATGATACAATTAATTAACAGAATATAAGATATTTCATATAATTTTACTTAATTCTTGTTAATTTTCATTCATAACTTTTTTGTTAATCAATGTTAACATATTTTTATTTAAAATTAGGTTTTTTTTATCAAGAACTGTGCAATATGTTCATCCTGATGTTATAATGTTATTCAATAATCTATCAACATTATAAACAAATGATTCCACCTAAATTTAATAATTAGATATGCATTTAATATTTACTTATTATAAATATCGTCAATAATTTTCCGTTATTTCCATATTTACACATAATCTTGATTTCTTGATTATCCTTTAAAGCATTCCAATTACTTTGAACACGTTCTCGGAATTCTACAATCTACTAGTATAAATATTTTAAATATTATTGGTAATATGTAGTTTATTTTCTATTAATTATTATTAAACTTACATTTTTGTAAACAGCATAAAATGTAATATACTTTATAGAACATATTATGAACATAATATTGTAAGATAATATTTTTAAAAGAAGGTCAGAACTGTATTCCGAGATGTATAATTTTATCAACTGAAATAGTTAATAAAATCCTAACATATATAATATTATAACATGTAATGACAAATAATAACTTAAATACCGAGAATATAAAAAGAATAACTTAAAATGATAAAGGAACATTTATAAGTTTATATTATCTCAATGTTACTGCATTGAAGTACTACATAAATACATCTACGTTCTAAAATTTTAGATATAGTATAAATAAAAATTATATGATAATATAGATACCTGAGTACCAGGAAAAGATATAATTATTAATAATGATAATATACAACGAAAATATCTGATTTTGATATTATCATATGGCCAAAGACCAATCGCTGATAAAAGAATACGATTCAATCCATAATACCGCTCCTCCGACAATTCCATTTCAGACGACGGTTCGAATATTACTGAGAATGGATATCTTACAGAAAAAATTCTCTTTACACAAAAAATTTTTACCTTTCATACCATTGTGGCTTCATTTTTTTTCTTCACGATTTTTTTATAATATCTGCCTACTATACGGAATTAAATTAGAAATTAGTACTAATTCTTAAAATGCTTATATCTATAATAAATAAAAGAAGGAGATAAGATAATAGCAAGGAAAAGGAAATGTGTGACTTGCTTCTTTGAACTATACCTACTTATATCATTATATCTCATAAAGAATAATGAGTAATAAAAAGAGTAAATTGTCATAATTTTCAGTGCGTATTTTTTGTATTTCTTGTTTCTTAGCAAGCACATGTGCAACAGAATAAAATGTTACTTTCGTGATGCTGATATCAGATATAAATTATTATAGATTAAAAGTTTTAGTGCTCTCATGAGAGAGACTACATGGAGAGATTTTTTTCTTAGAGTTTACTCTGAAAATATGATACTCATGGGCACAACATTGTATTTCGAAGAATTTTAATGCAAATCTCTCTCATTCATTAATAAAGCTGCAATAAATTATAAAATAAGTTTGATTAATTTTAATGCATGATATAAAAAATTTTTAAATATTATATTATACCATAACTATCATATTTTCAGGATAAATTTTAAAAGAAAATTCTCCCCATGTACGTATGGAGATATTTATTAAAAAAGGTGATGTCAAAATTAAATTTTAGAAGACACAAAAGGTATTGATTGAAATGCCTAATAAAGATTATGGAATACAAATTTTCTTTGAAACACTTCATTATGCATATATTAATATACATTTTTATGTAATTCTTTTATTGTATGTTTTTCAATTGATTTTGATATATTTTAAGTTAAAAAATATTAGTGATATTTTCATCTTCTGTTATTTATTTTGTATTTGTATTAACATATAAACATCTGTGATTTATGAAAATATGTCCAGTTGTCACAAACTATATAAATGCGAAATGAATAACTATAAATGTTAGATCTTAAAAATTCGTCATTTTTTTATTACAACAATCTTCTAAAAAACTTGAAACAAATTAAGAGATAGTAGTTTCTCTATTTGTAGAATTAAAAAAATATTTATTGAAAATATTTGTTAAATATTTGTTATATAGGCAAAATAAATTAATTATTAATGGAACTGATGTAGTAGGGTAAAATACAATATTGCTAGATTGAACCATAAAATGTCCTAAAAATTTTAAAATTATTTGAAAATCATAATTGGTATTTTGTAAAAACTTATTAAAATTACCATAATGTTTATATATATATATATAATACACAATAAAATTTTTTTTTGCATGACATATATTGTATAGATGTAAATAAAAATTAATAATAAAATTAGTTTCTCACTCTATATATATATATATATATATATATATATATATGCATATATAGAGTTTTAATTGAATGCATGTACATATATATTGACTTATATACTTGTACATGTATATTGACTTATATACTTGTACATGTATATTGACTTAAGAACTCTTGTATCTATATTAGGGCAATTATTCTCATTGCATTTTTTTTCTCAAAAAGAGAATTTTGTAGTGACTTTATCAGTCTTAATCAAAGGCATATTACACAATCAAAATATGACACAAATAATTAAAACAAATAATTAAAAATAAATTATAGAAGTTAATTACTGTATATTATTTACATTTTTTTTTGGACTACACATTTAAGTAATAAATTGGATAAATCATATATATCAATAATAGTTTTTTAAATAAATATATAACTATTCATAACATTTCAATTTTATTAATTTATTATTTACATTATGAAGGCAATACATAATATGTATAATAAATTGGAAAGATAAAATGATTCAATTACAAAAATCAGAAAATATTTTTTAATTTAAATATTGTTTAATTTGTCAATTGTATTGCGAATTATATTACTTATAATATTTTATTTATAATAACACCTTACTCTTAAAATAATAATAATAAAATAGACTTTTCAAAATAATAATAAAGTAAATTTTTGTAGTTTTAAACACAGTAATTATATAGAATAAAGGATCATAAAATAAGAAATTGACATACTGAAACTCTAAAACAGAAGATATTCTTTACATAACTGATTAATACGGTAATTTATTAGCAAATTGATATATATTCTATTATATTAATGTAATAAGTTCCTTACTGTGGCTAAACCTTCCAAGCAGGGATTAAACATACCACCGGCATCAATTTTGTAACATTTTGTAGTCTTTTGTATTAAAAAAAATATCAATCTTTGTGTTTTCAACGGAGTATTGTACCATTCCATATTGCATCTATATAATTACAAATAAAATATTATATTAGGTGTTGGAATTAATTCGTAGCGTTTTTAATGAAAGAATGTTATTTATTTCACATGAGCATTAAAAAATACATTAATGAAAGTACTTCCCATCACTTGTAAAACGCTACGAATTAATTCCAACACCTAATATAATAAATTATATAATAAAATAAATATTAATAGTACATAATTATAACATTATATGACATAAGAAGAGATATAAAGTATTAAAAATATACATTGAAAAAAGAGTCTGGTTACATAAACATCAAATGTTGAGTGAAATAATTTCAAATAAATGTTTAAGTAACATAACCAAACATAATTTTTACTTTTACATATATTTATATAGTAAGTATTACTGTTGGTAATAATAATACTTACTAAATATTTGTAAAAGTAAAATTATTTTTAATTATTACATTACCTGAACATTTGGTTGAAATTATTTCACTTAAAATTTAGTTAGCTATAATCAGACTCTTTTTTCAGTAATATATAGTGTAACTTACATTATACGATAAAAATGCGTGTCACTATTTATAAATTCTTGCCCAACAAAATTAGCTATAGTCAAACATGTAGACTTATTAAGAAAACAGATTTAATAATTTCCAAAATTTCTTTTTCCGTCATCAATATCCGAGAAAGCTACAGTGCACCAGTTATAGAAAAAAGTTCAGATTTTTAAATATGATAGATTTTTTCGGAAATTTGTAAAAACTTATAGTCAAGTAAAATTTTATGTTATAAATATCATTACTCACGTTAAGTAAATTGATACTTGCTGAACACACACACATTATAAATATGATTAAATAGGCTTGCCCAAAACTTGCTTTGGCTAACTCAGAAAATCTTATAGAATAAAACATTTTATGTTATTATTCTTTCAACAAATTAAAATGTATAACTTTGTAAAATATTATTTTAAAATTTAGTTTAAAATAATTTAATTCTATGCAAAATCATATTTACCACAAATATTATATTGATTAATATACATATTCGTAATTACAATATGTATAAACAATTACTTTTGAACTCTCGCTAATACTACCCGCGAATGAGGTAGTGTTAACTAATAACTAATAATAAATTAATATTTTATAGTCAATAACTTGTAATTTAAGATACTAACTCGATAGCTCTCCTATGGAAATCCACCGCATCGATTATTCTGTTATGAGACATGGCATATTTTTTAGTTAAACACATATGTGGATTAATTCCGCTTAATATATGTTTCATACGATAGCTAGACAAATTCAATCGTTAAATTATTATACATGTATTATATATCATAAATTCAAGACATCAAAATTATATATCATTATTGCAGAGTTGGCAAATAACGCGTTACTTATAACGTCGTTATTGTTACAAATTACTTTTTCAGGTAATGAATGGGTAACGACGATAGATTTTCTTCTGAGTAACGTTCATAACGCAATTACATTTTTGATGCAACGATTTCACTAGTTACTTTTATCATTACTTTATTTATAGCCACGTAAAAGTTTTAGTCCTAACTAGATCGTAGGAATATACATATATACATTTATCAGTATTTGAGTTTTATTTCTCTATTAAAAGATATAATTCTGACTTCTCTTCAGAATATTTACCGCTAAAATCTGCATATAATAGCGTTTTATTTATTGCAGAATTAGTATGCACTTTAAAGTCGTGGTACACAAATCGACGTGAAGATATATGTTTAAAAATGAGTTAAACTGCGAAATCTCCAATACATTTTATTAATTTTTTATTTTATTATTAAATTATATTACATTATTCGATTTTTACAGATTAGAATAGTGTACAATGACTTTAATGTGTATTGTTCTGCCAATGAAAAACACTATAATATTCTATTCATCATCTCAGTCCTATTGCTCGTGGCCGAGCGTGGTGACTCTCATACAGGTATGCCTGTGGTAACGCACGCTGGTTGTACACAGAGTCATATAGGATCTACAGTTTAACGTCGATTCTGAATGACGAAATTTTATTAAAGAAGTGCTCTTGGCAAAGATATTCTCGATGGTTTGCCATTGCCTGCCGAGAGGAACTACGAGCGTTTAAAAAAAATTTTCGGTTCTGCCTGGAATCGAATCCGAAATCTCTGGCATAGCAGTCTCGTGCGCTGCCTGCTACGCCACGCTCGCACTCATGATATTCTATTAGTGTCAAGAAAAAAAAGGAATGAAAAAGTAACGATTCGTTACATTTTGAGTGATGGTAACGGTAATGAGTTACTTTTGGAAATCAATAACGAGTAACAATAACGAATTACTTTTTATGAAAAAGAACGGTAACGGTAACGAGTTATTTTTATGAGGTAACATTGCCAACCATGCATTATTGATAGTATTCTAGAGCAGAAACTTTCAAGTATACGTCTGTCTAGTTAACTCTTCCACTTAACCAAATCTTAATGAATAAATTATATAATAATGCGCTATTTAAAGCGTTCTCAAAATCCGTAAAAATAATTTTTGCGTTCATTTCGTTTAGTTAAACAATTTTTTTTGTGGGGCTGAGTAGGCTGTTAGTCAGCTCCTTTCACGTGTTAATAACAATCGATTTGGAAAATCAAATACACAGGATTTATGTGCTATTTAAGCGCTTTCATATTCATATAGTTTCAATTTTTGCGCTGCATCTCTTAAAGCATTTCCCTCTTGGAGCAAATAGTTATATTCATTCTAAATTGTTTAAAATTGCAAAATTATGCTATCTAATTATGTAAAACAAAAATTAACAAATAAAACGAAAATATTACCAATCCTATTTATTATATTTACCGATTTATTGTACCTTTGACCTTTACTTTCTCCAAAACTCTTTTACATTATCATTTTTGATTTTTTAATAAAAACACAATTGTTTGAAATTCATGGCATAAATCAAAAATATATTTTGCATAGTTAAAATATGTATTTTCACAATTTTTAATGATTTTTAATTTTTTGACTTAGATACGAATACTGTTTGCTCCACGAGAGAAGTCCCTTAAAGGTTGCAGCGCAAAAATCGAAATTGCTTGGAAATAGTAGCATATAAATCGGAGATATATTTTGCACAGTTAGATAGTAATTTTACAATTTTAAGTGATTTAGGGATGAATATGTCTGTTTGATCCTAGGGAAGTGCCTTACGAGATGCAGCACAAAAATTGAAATATATCTATGTAAATATGAAAGCATGTAAATAATGCATAAATCCTGTGTATTTGATTTTCCAGATCGGTTGTTATTAATACATGAAGGAGAGGGGCTAACTAACAGCCTGTTCAGCCTCCCCACAAAAAAATTTTTTTAGCTGAACGAAATGAGCGCAAAAATTTTTTTTTGCTGATTTTGAGAGTGCATAAATAGTGCATTATATAATTTATTCATTAAGATTATTTGGTCAAGTAAGAGGATTCAGCTAAGCAGAAATCTCTAGGATCGCGAAAAATTGTCGAATGATAAATTACACTCTGTTATTTTACATAATTGTACTTGCGCGCGCTACGATTGTTTCACAACTTTATACATCTTATGTTTCTTTGAAATTATTTTTAATGACAGTTGTATCAACATAAATGCCGAAATAAATTACAATATCAAATTCCATGCGTCTAAAAATAACTCGTGTGAATGTGATGTAAAATCATCAATATAAATAGAAAACATTATATATTTAAAAAAGAAATTTATAAATTTACATTTGATAACAAATTTAAACGTAAGAGCAGTATAAATAAAGTAAAGTAGTATAAATAAGATGATGTAAATAAATAATAAATAACTTCTTTTCGTTTTTTAAATATTTATTGAAGCTAGATAAATTAAAAAATCATTTGTCATTTAAAAAGTCGCAATTCATAAATTTGAGAAACTCTAATTTTGAACTATTTTAATAAATATTAATTGCATATTTGAATTAGAATAAAGATATGTGAAATGGAAGTAGATACTTATAATCTATTTAGTACAACAAATATAATATTTTGTAAACAGTTATTAATAAAAATAGTAATAAAATATTACATTTAATAAAAACAGAAGATATTAGTTAAAATATTGAATAAAGAAATATCAATAAAAACAAGAAAATTATCAAATTCATCAAAAAGAGATTTTTAAACGACTTACCTAGCAATTTTAAATAATCCAAATGCATGTAACACAAATATTAATGAAAATGATTCGGTAGCTATGAAACAAGTCATTACAATAAATATTCCAATAGCTATATATACTGTTATACTATAAAAGTATTTTTCATGATCAATAAAATATTCAGAAAGAATCAGAAATTTACGTGGACGAGATACATTTAAAGGAGCAACAATATCAAGTAAAATTGAAATATATTGGGTAAAAAGATAGAATAAACTGATGATATAACCAGTAACTAAAATGTTCAAAATATCATTAATTCATTTATCTATATAATATATTTTATGTCATAATAATTAAATATATAATTTTTAATTAATTTTTTGCATTATTGTATTTTTATTTAAATGTTCAAGTTGTTTATTATATTAGTTATTAAATTCGATTAATTTACATTTACGTTATTTATTTATATTTGATGCGTTATTCGCATCTTAGAAACAACACAATTGGTTATTAGAACATAGAACATTTCATGGAATTTCATCTAATTTAATTTTTAAGTTACTTTTTATTCATCGATGTTAACATATTTTTATTCAAAATTAATTTTTCTAATCGAAAGAAGTGCAAAATATTTATCTCGTATTTAGAATATTTAATAATTTTTATTCAATAATTTAGCAATATTGCAACAAATCATTCTGTTAAAAGTTCATAATTAAATATTCATTAAATATTTACTAGCCATAGATATTGTTATTAATTTTCCATTGTGCTTTTGTTTACACATAATGTTGATTTCTTGATTATCTTTCAAACCATTCCAATTATTTCGAACACGTTCCCGGAATTCTTTAATCGACTAATAAATAAAATAAGTATGTATTATTATAATATATGGTAATTTATTTTTAATTAAATTAATTTTCTTAAACTTACATTTTCGTAAACAGCATAAAATGTAATATACTTTATACAACTCATTGTAAGAATAATATTATAAGATAATATCTTTAAAAGAAGATCAAAACTGGATTCCGAGATATATAATTTTATCCACTGAAACAATTATAATAGTAAATAGTAAAATCCTAACAGTATTTCATATTATAATGCACATACACACACACACACACACACACACAAAATAAAACAAACAATTATTAATATATACTAAAAATATAAAAGAGAAATATAAGATAAAGAAATAGTTATTTCTTTATTTTATATTTATAGCAGACATCAAAATAACGTGTGCACTTGAGACATAGCATATCTACATTGTAAAATTCTAGATATAATAATTATTATATAATTATATATAATAACCATTGTATAATTCTAAATATATAACAAACGTAACATAAATTATATGATAATACCTGAGTACTAGGACATGACATAATTATCAATAACGATAATATGAAACGAAGACGTCTAAGTTTAAAATTACCGTATGGCCAAAGACCTATCGTGGATAAAAGAATACGATTCAGTCTATAATATCGCACCTCGGGGAACTCCATTTCCGACGATGGTTCGAATATTATTAAGCATAGGTAGCTTATAGACAAATTTTTTACCTCATACCATTGTGGTTTCTGTAATTATTTTTTCTCTTCCTTTTTTGTAATATTTGTCTAATATACGGAGTTAAGTTAGAAATTAGTAATTTTTAAAGTGCTTATATATATCTGAATAAAAAAGGAGATAAGATAATAGTAACGGGAGAAGCAAATGTACGATTCACTTCTTCGGAGAAACTGTGTCTATTTATATCATTTATATTTCATTATAAATAATATGTAATAAAAATTGTCATAATATATTCAGCATGTGATGCATATTTTCTACATTTCTTGATGTTTTTACAAACGCATATGCAATAAAAAGTGTTATTTCGATGATATCACATTTAACGCATCAGATAGTAAAGAATATCTTGATACTTCAATAGAAATACTCACATCACGTTCATGAATTATTGTAGATTAAAAGTTTTAGTGTTTATTAAAAATTAGATTTTTAAGTTACTAGTTCCGAGTATGTTATGCAGCGCCACAATCTAGGATATTTGCTCATTCTTCGGTACCTAACTTTTACTTCGTTTCTGGTTAAGACGTGTGATCTCCGCGTCAGTCCCTCACGCAGCTTCATTGTGACAATATCAATAAAGGCATTTTTATTCACTGTGTGTTCTACATCATTTTATCGTGCAGACAACCTACGTGTCAAAACATGATAGAAATAGCGTACACATATGCACGCACACAGTTCGCCAAGGAAATACCACACGGTTTCCTTAACAACGGTATTTATTTAAAAAAATGTCAAAATTTGATTTCAGGAGAAAAAAGCTTATTGATTACATTGCGTAATAAAAATTGCAACATACGAAACTTTTTTGAAAAAACTTTATTTCTTTATTACGAGTACATAAACATATATTTTTATGTAATTCTTTTACGATGTTTGGTGTACTTTTAATCTGGTTGCACATATATTTTAAATTCGAAAATATTAATGATATCTCTACTTTCTGTTAGCATTATTTTGTATTCGTACTCATGTTTTCATGAATAGCAAAACTGTGATTTATAAAAATTTGTTCAGCATAGTTGTCATTAGATATGTAAATAAAATGGATAACTATACAAACTGGTTATTGCGATAAATATTACCACCAATAAATATTACCATGTCTTAGTGATCGAATCGGAAAAGACCCTCGCTTAGGATAGTAGAAAGATTAAAACCCCGGAATATTTTTCGCAATAAATTCTTTACAATGTTTTTAACAATCTTATTAGCATCTTTGTTAAAACGAAATCAATTTAATTTGTGTAATTATTATTTTTCTACTTTTTATGATTGTGTTTCAAATTCGATAGTAATCGGTGCGTAGTTTATACAACAGGAAAATGTATTTTAAAATTTACATAGAAGCATTATTAGATAGCAAGATAGAACCTGGTCTGTGTTTAGCTATTTTCTACTTTGTAATGTATACATAAGAAGTTTAGTTCAACATTGTTATTTGCATTAGATTTTAATAATTTTTTGGCATCTCTCTTATTTTCAAATTTAAATGTTTCCTAACTAGCAAATCGATTATAGCAAATCGAAAGATCATAGTTTTGTAAGTCATAGCACAAAAAAAGTAGTCACTCTGAATATTGAAAGTTTTAGTAATTATAAATAATATTTATATTCTTGTAGATAAATTAAATTTATAATTATTGCAATTAAATTTGAATTTTATATAGCAGGTTAAAATAAAATATTGATAGGTTACACCATATACTATAAAATATTTATAAAATTTGTCAATAACTATAATTGCGCATATGTTAACATAATAATTCTTTGTGTCCATGTACAATTAATTTCATATAAATCATTGCGCATTTTTTCTCGAGAAAAGAAATTTATTCAGTACTTAATTGAAGGCATATTGCACAATTAAAATGTATTGAAAGAAATAATTAAAAATGCTTATATTATATTTGATTTCTGTTGTTTTATGTTGACGCATATTTTTCAAAAGTAATAAAAAAATCAATAACCATCAAGTTACAAAGAATAAATCAAGCCAAGTTATTTATAAACTATATTTTTCAATAATAGATTGTATAAATCGTGTATCAATAGTAGTCTTCTTTAGAAATATATATCTATTCATAATATTTCAATTTTATTAATTGAACTTACAGTAAGAAGATAGTGCATAGTAAGTATTGCTAAAATATAAACTAAAATGACAAAAGTTCAATCAAGAAAATCAGAAAACATTTTTTGAAATCCAAATTTTGTTTATTAGTTTATTAATTATATTGCTAATAATATTATTTATGTTAATACTTATTTATGTTAATACTTATTTTTTACCAAAATAATAATAAAACAGCTTCATAGTATTGGACATTATAATTATATGGAGCGAAGGACCATAAAATAAGAAATCGACATATTCAAACCCTAAAATAGAGAATACTTCTTGAACTAATTTATGTAATGATTGATTAAAATATACACACACAAACGCACGCACATATGCATGCACACATAACAAGGGCATGCCCACGCATACACATATATGTTTTAATTTAATAAGATCTCTTACTGTGGCAAAACCTTCCAAACAAGGACTAAACATACCACCGGCATCAATCTTGTAACATTTTGTAGTTTTTTGTATTAAAAAGAATATCAATTTTTGTACTTTTAACGGGGCATTATACCATTTCGTATCGCATCTGTATAGTTATAAATAAAATAGTAAACGTCACGTAATCTACATAATTTACATAATATAAAGTTGTTGTGAAAAAATTAATAATAGCAACTGTGAAACTTACATCGTACGATAGATATCCGTATCACAATTTATAAATTCTTGCCCAGCGTAATTACTAAAAGTGAAATACAACATATGCAAGACTATTATAAAGGCATATTTAATAACTTCCAAAATTTCTTTTTCCGTTATCCGAGATAGCTACAAGCAATAGTGCGTTAATTATATGAAATTAATAATTTAAAATGTAATTAATTAAAATATAATAGGTTAATTTAAAATATAATAAATTATTTTTTTTTTAAATAATAATTTATTTTTAAAAAAATTATAAAAAATTTATAAAAAATGATTAAATAAATCATTATGCTTCAGATGTTGCGTTACTCACATTAAGAAAATTGATGCTTATCGAACACACACCCAATATAAATAAAATTAAATATACTTGTCCAAAACTTGTTTTCAATAAATCAGAAAATCTTACAGAATAAAATATTTTACATTATTATTCCTTCAACAATCGATCAATTAAGCATAATTTTTTTAAAACAAACAAAAGCATAATTTTTTAAAACATTATTTCAAACATTATTATTTAATAAATTCATTCTTTCATACATGCGAAATTATATTTGATAGATAAATAATTTGAAATGAATATTATATTAGTCAATGCATGTCTACAATTACGATATAAGCAATCACTTTTTCTAAACTCTTAATAACTAGTAATTTAATAAGAGTTTTTTCAATTTTTCAAATTTAGAGTTAAAATACTAACTCAATCGCCCTTCTATGGAAATCCACCGCAGCCATTATTCTATTATGAGATATGGCATATTTTTCAGTTATCTTTTTCTGTGGATTAATTCCGCTTAATATATTTTTCATACGATAACTAGAAAAATTCAATTATTACATTAATGCATGTAATATAGTACAAGTACAATATACATTTAATATATAAAATTATATATAATTTTTAACAATACTTTAAAATTGTGGAATCTTAATCATAATCATAAAAAATATGTTAATTTAATTCAACAAAAAGAGAAGAGAATATTAATAAAAAAATACAATACTCTCAAAAATTTAATATAAATATGAGTGAATTACGATGTAAACCAAAATTAAAAAAGCACAATTATTTTTAAGAAAAGAATTGGTATCAAAGTATTTACTTAGCGATTTTAAATAACCCGAAAGCGTGTAATGCGTTTACTAATGAGAACGTTTCTGTAGCTACACCACTGGTCGCTAAAAAAAGTAGTCCCACAGCTATATGTATTGTTATGACATAAAAGTACTTCTGTTGATCAATAAAATATTCCATTGGAAATAGCAATTTGCGTGGACGAGATTCATTTAAAGGCATTACAATATCGAATAAGATTGAGATATATTGCATAAAAATGTAGAAAAAAATTACGATATAAACCAAAACTGAAATGATCACAATATCATTAGTCATAAATATCATTTAATTACATAACATTACTTCTTTATAAATAAATTCTAAAGTTATAAAATTATCTATTGTATCAGTTATTAATCTTAATTAAAATATAATAAATAATGTAAAATCTGTTCCAATTTAATACAGAGTGTCTCGTCATGAAACCCACAAGCTTTACTAGCGTGTTTAAATGATCAATTTAAGTAAAAGAGTTTATATGTATATCATTGATTAATTCGGTCCCAAGCGGCTAATGCATCAGAAGTATTGCAAGTAATGATAAACACGTAAAAGTGCATTCACATGCAAGCATCAAGCATCAAGCAGCGGAAGCAGCAACCAATCAACAAGGTGATTTTTACAGTGGCGTAAAAAATATTTTTTATATTTCACTGCACTGCCCGTGTCATCCAGCTGATTGATTGTTACTTTTGCTGCTTGATACTTGCATGTAAATGCACCTTAAGACGTCCGAATTCTTGCGAGAAAAACAGAAGAAAAAACATGACAGAAAAGTTAATAGGCGATAATACAAGTTGCAGCATTCATGCGTCGCGCTGCGCGCGTCATGACATTACTAACGTTTACTAATTACATCGGAATCATGGATCACAATACTTTTACAGTAATAAACAATTTGAATAATACGTGAACGGATTTCTATTGAGTATCCATATAATAATTGTAATTTAATGATTTCATATCAATAAATCAAATGACTATTACGTAGAAATCAGAATTTTTATTATATCTTATGCAACAAAAGTACTCATATCGCAAACGGAACCGAACTAATGGTGTATATGAACTTTTGCTTAGAATGATCACCTGAATACGCTGGCAAAGCATATTGGTTTTGTAATGAAACACCCTATGTACACGCGTTCACACACACGCGCATGCATGCACGCACGTACATATGTATATGAACATGTATGTTATATATATTTCTCGTTTTATTCAAATAATTATAATAAAATCAATTATATTTATGAAGTAATTATTTTTAATATCTTCATAAATAATTGATTTTATTTGTTTAATATTTACTTATTATGAATATTGTAAATAATTTTCCGATGCTTTCCTGTTTACATATTATCTTGATTTCTTGATTATCTGTCAAAACGCTCCTATCATTCTGAACACGTTCTCGAATTTCTTTAATCTACTAGTAATATAATAAGTATTATATAATATTTTATTTCTTATTAAAATTGCTGCTCTTGAACTTACATTTTTTAAGACGGCATAAAATGTGATATACTTTATAGAGCATATTAAAAAAATGATGTTATAAGAAAATATATCTAAAAAAAGGTCAAAACTGTATTCCGAAACAAATAATTTTATCGGCTGCAAAAATTATGGCACGTGATGATTCATATAATAATTAACTTTACAAAGTATAAGAAAATATACAATATCAATAAGATATTCAACAAAATAATAAAAAAATTGATCGATTTCGTAACGTTTTTGTAATTTAAACTATCACATAAAAAAATTTACGTCATATAAAATCGTATATTAAAAATACAAATAAAATAATTATAGACAGATACCTGAGTGCTCGTAAATGATATCATTATTAATAAGGATAATATGAAACGGATATATCTGGTTTGAAAATTATCATATGGCCAAAGACCAATTATCGATAATAAAATACGATTTAATTTAAAATATTGTTCTTCAGGAAACTCCATTTCAGACGACAATTCACACGTTACTGTCATATAGATAATACTGAACATGTAGCCACTGTTCAATATTATCTACAAAAATTTTCTTATTTTTTACACTAATTTTCATAATTATCTTTTGTTTTCTAGACTTCTCTGCAATGCGTGTCTGCTATACGTATAATTGAGATAACAATACATATTTACAATTTAAAATTCCTCAAATGCTTGCATTTATGCAAATAGAGATAAGATAATAACAAGAAATAAGAATGCGTTATTCGTCTAAAGAAAAACTATATCTATTTACAAATATGCCTATTAAGAATAATAATGGTAAGTAATAGAAAATAAATTATCATAATTTTAAGTGCGTAGTGCATTTCAATATTTTATATCTCTCCTCCTTTACTACTCCCTTACACGCAAGCGCAACAGATAGGGTGATGTTACTTTATAAGAATTAATAAACTTAGGCATCAGATGGCAAAAGATGTATTGTGATATTTCAATTGAAATTTATTGCGTTTGTGTAAATTATTGTGTATATTAGATAAAAAAATTTGTTACAATGCTATTATACATAAATCTTCGTATCTCAATATTTGCAATACAAAAACATCAATATTAAAATTCATCTGTATAAGAAATATTTTTTATCATAATTTTATCACAATAATTTTTTATCACAATTTTTTTATCATAATTTAAACAATATATTCTAAAAGATTTACGAGTTGATCAAATAATATATTTATAAATCAACATTTAATTGTAAAAATATCGAAACTACTAACACACTTATTGACACACATATGGATATTATTAAATGGATATTATTAAGTTATTAATATCATAATTGCATTATTTTTATTATTGGTTAACAATTTTTATTAATTTTAATCAGTTAACAATAATATAACAAAAATTAGGAAGAAAAATTTGAACTTATTAATTAATATTGAATTGTATATTTTAGTGAAAAATTTTACATTTTTCATAAAATTTAACAAATTAAAATAAAAATGTTTCCAGTATTCCATTATATTAATGTTTTATCTATTAATTTAAAATTAACTACAATTTATGTTAAAATTAACTACAATTTATGTTAAAATTAACTACAATTTATGTAAATTTTTTTAAATAACATTATTTGTGTACAGACCAGAGTACTGTAAAGTACGACAGAGTCGTACTCATAAGCTGAAATTCAAAATTATGCGTTATAAAAAGAGATTAAATATTAATAATTTTTATTTAATTTTTTTAACTTGGTATAAAACATTAAAAATTAATTTATATACATAAAGTGCTCACAAAACAGCAGATCGTTATAAATGTAACTTTTGGAAGAAAATTTTAAATACATAAAATATCAAAGAATGAATAAGTTAAAGCTTTGAACGTTAATGTGAGATAAAAATTAACTCGATTGTCTCTAAAAAAATTTAATATGTCGTATTAAATACGACTGGCATTGCATTTACCGCTGCAAAGCCTTCCAATGATGGAACAAACATTCCACCCACAACCATTTTGCAACTTCTCAAGCTTCTCTGCATTATAATTGGCAATAATTTTTGTGCTTGTATAGGCGCGCCTTGCCATCGTGTGATGTATCTAAAAGTTTATCTAGGTATTAGTTTTCATCATTTATGACATCATAGATACAGTTCGTTATCATATCATTAAGACGATTGGAATTATTTTAAGTGTTTTTAAGTATTTATCCGTAACTGTTGTTAATAATGTCAAATTTATCAAAAAATATAAAAAAATATAAATAATTAATATATTAAGATAGTTAATTAACATTTGTGTTATACTATTATATTAATATGTGAATATAATGATTTGTTATCATTTTAATATTTTAATTGCCATCCATAATTGGGTAATGCGTAAAATTCGTAAGAGTTCCATCACTTACTTGAGAGCAACTATTTTATGCATCTGTTTAAGAATGATTTTACTAAGTATTTAATACATTAAAAAAATAATATAAATTATATTAAGACATTAAAAAAGATAATAAAATATCAAAATAATACTTAATTTATTAATCCTAATGTCGAAATCAGCTTGATAATCAAAGAGTATTAATTGTGTTATCATTATAATATACAACAAGATAAAATTAGTGTTTACAGATATTATTAGAAAAATTTTTATAAACTTTTAAAATTCTGAAACATTTGAAAGCGTTATGTGTACTTACATGTTTTGAAAAATATCTGTGCTATGATCTATTAAAATTTGGCCAAGATAGTTACCCACAAATAAATAAATAATATGACCAAGTATAAAAAAACCTATCAATACGATTTCGTTAACTTTCTTTGAAAATAGAACTGTTTGAAAAATATGTAAAAAAAATGAGCAATAATTACAGAAATTTAGAAATAAATATTAGCTAAACACATTAATAATAAATTCTTATTAAAAGAAAATAAATTTGTATTTTTTAGTATAGTTTTTTTTATGCAATTATAATAATATATTATATAAAATTAATAAAATATTAATCAAATTAATATATTAATATACATGTGTATATATACATATATATATTAATAATGTTTGGACAAAACTAGATATATGAAATACTTAAAGAAGTATAACTCACGCAGAAAAGATTCATGATTAGAGATGTAATACCGATTAGAAGGAGAATGCTATATGATATCCCCAAAGTAGACCATAGGAATTCGGAAAACCTTGAACAAAGATTAACTACTATTGCATCGTTAAAGTTTACGTCTATCTAGTTGGCCTCTTCACTTAATCAAAATTTAATAAATAAATTATATATTAATATGCTATTTACGCGCATTATAATCCACAAATAAATTTATGCTCAAATATCAAAATAATTTCGATTTTATGCTACATCCTTTGATATTTTTTTGGATTATACAGCAATATTTGTTTCTTCACGTCGTTTAAAATTATAAAAGTACATTATTTAATTATGCAAAATATATCCTTAATTATTGCGTTATTATTTCTAAGTAATATTGAAATATTGTATATATAATAATATTGTAATGTTTTTACTCTGCAACTTTTAAGACCTCTCTTAACATCAGAAATATAAAAATTTATCTTCAAATTTTTTTAAAAATAGTAGAGATCGATTAATTTGATAAATATATAATTAAATTTTAATACAATTAATCTACAATTTATGCGCATTTATATTTATAGTCATTTTAATTTTATGTTGTATTTCTTCAAAAATTTTTATAACAATTATGTCTTTGGCATTAGGAAAGAAATAAGGATTGCAATGTAAAAATTACTGGGAAATAAGCGTAGACATCAAAGATATATTTCGCAGAACTAAATAATAAATTTTGCAATTTTAAATGACTTAGGAATGAATATTATTATTTTCAAGCAGGAAGTATCTTAAGAGATTGCGCAAAAAATTAAAATTATTCTGATATTAGAGTGCATGAATAGCGTATAAATTCTATGCACTTGATTTTTCAAATCAGTTATTATTAACATATAGAGGAACCTACTTAGTTTCATAGAAAATTTTTTGGCTAAATGAATTAGCGCAAAATTTTTTTCAGATATATAAATAGCAAATTATTATATAATTTATTAATTAAATTTTTGTTATGTAGAAATGACCAGCTAGACAAATGTAATTTTCATTTCTTCCCACCCTTCTTACTCTGCACAAATTTTTGAGAAATTTTTTAAATCTTGTGATATGAATATTGTCTGACAAAGATTCAATACTTTACAATGTATTAATCGTCCAATCAAATATTTTTCCATTTACTATAAGCAAAATGCATTATACCGACTCGAGAGCTTTTTTATGAATATGTACAGCCTCAATTATCCGTTTGTAGATGATAATTGCTTGCTTTTCAGATGTGTATCCTTGTAAAAGCTTGTCATTGAATGCTTGATCCATTCGATAACTATAAAAATAGCAATCGTATATAATAAAATTGATAGCATATCAATTAATTAAAAAATTAAAATAAAAATAAAGCATTGAATGCATAATAAAAATGAAATTAAACAATTTATATGATTATGATGTTTATTCGATCTTTCTTTATTTTATTACCTGGCAATTTGAAACATTCCACAAACATGTTGTATATATGTTACATACAACGTTTCCGTGGCTATCAAAGTAATAATTATTAAACCTATAGTAACGTCTACTTGCAATAAAATTACATAAAAAAACTTTTGCTGGTCAACAAAGTACTCTCCCGGAAATAGAAGTTGTCGTGGACGCGAAATATTCAATGGTGTAACAATATCGAGGATGCTTGGTATCAATGGTAAGAAAGAACAACTTAACATAGTTACAAAACCCAGTACTGCATAAAAAATAGAGAAGAAGTAAGATTTTTAATATAATTGTACTTTTATTTAAAAGCCGCTATGTTGTGTATATGTATCTATTTCTTACTTGTCAAACTCAAAGTACACATACTTCCAATGCAAGTATATCTCTCTATGATCTCTAATTCTTTTTTATCTTTAAGCATATTCCAATCTTCTTCTACACGACCCATGAGACACTTTATCTATTTGCAAAGAATTATAAGAATAAATTTAAATGTATGTGTAAAGGAGGGAGTTCAAAAATAGCTAAAATATAATATGAAAGTATAAAAATTTATTTTTGTGATCATAAATCTAAAGAAATATAAAAAAATAACATATTTATTTTTAACTTCTTCTACATATAATACATTTTAAAATACATTATCTGAATTATGAATATTGCATGATATTATTGTTATTAGTTTTCTTGTACCTACTTTCTGTTAATGCAAATGTTTTTTCTTCATATACTTCGAGGAAAATTATGAAATTAGTTTTTTAGATGTTGATTTAAAGTCAATTGAAGCCATTTTTTAACTCTTTTCTAATCGTTTTTTGCAACAAATGTTAAAATATATTTCCAATTTTTATTATAATGTTTTGTTATACATTAATAAAAAATGTGACAAATTAAGATAAAAAATTAAAAAGAACTTGTAATTTACATCGCACTATATGTTATTAATATCGTATAGAAGTAAAATCTAAATATAATAGATAAATAAATATATTTAGTGAAAAAGACACTATATCATCTCTTGATTTCAGATAAAATAAGTAAGCAGGGAATGAAAATGACTAGTTACTTCTAACGCCGTTATATTTCTTATTCGTTATTCTATTATAATACCAATTTGACAACAACAAATTTTTTTATGACTGTAACGATAACAACAATTGTAAAGTTACTCGATCATTATTTATAACGAATTGGAAAAGTCACTCGTTACTGAAACAATTAATTCTGTATTTGTAACTCGTTACTTTTTAGTCGTTATTTATAATGAGGTAACGTTACTTCTTACAAATTACTTTTTTCAGTAAATAAATGCGTAATGATGCAAGTTACTTTTCCATGTAACTTTCTTAACCTTAGCATAATTTTAGCATTCAGTTAGTTATCATTATAGTTATAAAAATTGCAACGTCATTATCAAATTATTGTTATAAAAAATATGGAACAGTAATTCTTTCATTTCCTATAAACAGAGTCGGATTAAATTTTGCCGCTCTTAGGCATTTCAATCATTGCCGCCTCTATTTTACCCTCAAACTCAGATTCTCAATTGTTGCGTCTGCGTTCGCAACGAACAACAAAAAAAAAGATTTCTGCACAAGAATTTTATTAATTTAACTTTTTTGCACAATGTTTTCATAGATTTAATAGGTACTTAGAAATTTCAAAATTATTATACATCTCTTTTACTACAATAGAAAAAACTTTTTTTTGATAGAAAACTCATTTATCGCAAATTTATTTATTTCATTCTATATAATCAATGATAAAAAAAAGCTGGCATAATCTCTCTCAAATTTCTTCTGATAGAATGAAATCGGCGCGAAACCTCAACTAGATTTTAATGATCGTTGGATCATTAAAATAATGATTAAAATAATGATGGATAATGGATGGACAATTTTCTCAATCATTGCGCCTGGAAAAAATGGCTATATTTTTAGAAATATTTTCAAAAAAATGCCGGCTCCCTAAACTTGCCGCTCCTAAGTTAGCCTTTACTGTTAATCCGACCCCCTGAGAAAACGTGTATTATAAAGTAGAGTAGATCAATGTTTAATAAATTATTTTATGTTTTATGATAATAAACGGAGGAGATTTTATGATAATAAAGGAAAACGCTTGTTTATTTTAACGATTTCTTTTCTAATATAATATTTGAAAATAAAAAAAATATTACATAATAGAGATTGCAATGCACTATCAACTAACCTTTCTAGCAACAATACAGAACGTTTGATATTTTATAATATAAATTATGCAAAGCACAGTAAAAGAAAGAAGTCTCAGCATGACATCAATATTTCGTTTCAATGTTAGCATTTTCGTAATCTAAAACCATGAATTTTGGTAAGTTGATAATTATTGGAAAATTTTTCAAGCGAATAGTTTTTATATTTGTAGTTTTATTAATGGAATAATAATTTTTTATATAAGTATAACATACTATGATTAAATGAAACATGACGTTTAGTGATAAGCAGATTTTTTTCATGTGAAATTTTGCATAATATTCTTACCTGACAAATCATCATGAATATTATAAAAATGTTACAAAGTATCATTTGACAATACTTGTAGATAGAATTTTCATTAGTTGGCCATAAGCCAACTAATAGCAAGAGATGTCGATTGAGTTTATAATATCTATCTCCAACGAAGTTCATCTTCTCACGACTGTCAAAATACTTCTGTGTTGAGAAACGAAGAATTATCTTTACGTTCTTCCTCTCCCACCATATTCTATATTTATTGAACCAATTATATTTTTCGCTATATCGCTTCTTGCTTGTCTATAAAATAAGTGCAAAAAGTAAGTATTACAATTTATGCATAAGTTCAATATAATTTTGTAATTTGCAAAATTATTTACATAGAAATATGACTAAAAATTCCTTGCATATTTTACATCTATTCATATAGATGCGTAAAAATGACATGTGAAGAAAATTTGTAATCTACACAATTACAACACAAGTGCCTTTCTTCCAGAAGGATAATTTTCTTATGCCAAACTGCAATATACATTCTTTTTCATTGTTCGTCAAGTCGTCAATAATTGTGTTCAATGCAGCTTTCATATATCAACTTGAAACTTTTTGATACATGCATATATTTGAATAAATAAATTTCTTTAAATATATCTATTCCATATATTTCTTTTAAGATAATGCCATTTTTTAAGATACAAAGAATTAACAGAGACTATGAAAAAATTTTACAGTTTTTGGATATATTTATTTTATTTAGTGTAAAGTGTATGATATAAACCGACACTTAAAATCAGTTCTCACATTTAAGATATCAAATACAGTCTTAAGACACCATAAGCTAATTACAGAGCAATATTAGCATTTTAAGACATTATTTAAGACGATTTTAAAATAAAAACTGAATATGAATACGGCCATAGGTACATTTCAGCGACATGTTCAGTATTTATCTGATAATCTCATATTAAGAAATTAAAGTATTGTTTTGTATCATCAGTATTTCAACTTTTTTAATTTAATATTATCCCTAATGTAAAATCGCAAAATAAATTAATAATTTATTGCTGACTAGAATATATTTTCTTCAGCATATTAATACACAATCATTTTTATTCCTAAATAATTATATTTAAATATAGATAGACATATGTAAAATTGATATTCAATGAATATTTTCTATAAATGTACAAGACTTTTTTCTTTTTTCAATTATTCATGTCAATAACTATTCATATGTATATGGGTAAAACTTATTGATTTAAAACCTCAAAATATTTAACCTTAATTTATTGTTATATAAAAAGTACAACTCTAAAATTTAAATACTTGCAACTAGTTTTAAGTAATAAGAAAAAGTAATAAGAACTAAAGTAGCACCGAGTACTATAAAAAGTTTTCAGTGTATCTACGTTACACTAATAACGATAAATAATAATAATATATAATATATAATAATATAATTGTCAACAAGAAAATACTTAATGTTTTTTTCATATTAATTAAAAATATAGTGATTTTTCTTTTTCTTCTCAAATTTTTTAAAATATATATTCTGATATTTCACAAAAATATTCCATGATGCATTTTATTGATCAGAGAACGTCATGTCGAATGTTCTCAACATCACATACAACTAATTTTAGATACGACAAAACTTGTGCACTAAAAACTAATAAAAATATTGCATGCTGTGTAAATCAGCTGTTCCAATGGGTAAGCAGTACAGTGCAATGCGTCGTCGCGTTGACGTTGGCATTACGACGCGGCGCGGGCGCAGTAACGAACAATAGTCTCTATTCGTGGCATTTCCCTCAATAGAGCGTGAACCATCATGCGAAAAGTTTCGGTCGTGTACATTTCTTCATCGTCGCGAAACTTCGTTTTCTTAGTGTTGACAATGTTGAACAGTGCTATCTGATAAATCTTTTCTGCTCACGAAGTGTTGTGTTTATCAATGAATTGTGATGTGATGTGTGTTTTTTTAATTTCTAACGAAATTTTCAATAAATCGTGCAAAAACAAAAAATTTTCAACATAGCATAAACAAAATATACTTAAAAAATATTTAATAATTTCTGCTCTTTAACACTGATAAGTAACAAGAGATATGAGATATATCAAGGTAAAAATTCAAATAATGTGTATAGCATTTAAATAAGAATTCTTCTGCACAATTCTTATTTAAAATTTTCTATAAATAAAATTACTTTTCTTGTTTGTTCAAAATCTCTGAAGTAAAATGTAATCAATATTATTTTTGCTGCTAGTACTTGTAATACAGGGTGGGCCATCTATTGGTACGTTTTTGAATTTCGTCGTATGGCAACACCGAACGAGCTACAGACCCGAAATTTTGACAGTTTATTAGTCATACCGTCCGCGGCACGAAACAACATGTTTTCTCTTGAAGAGCGTTTTGAAATTTTAAAAACTTATTTTCAAAGTCAGTGCTGTGTCGCCGAAACTGTACGAATTTTGAAAAGAAATATGGGTCGTGATAGAGCACCCACCGAAGGAGCTATACGCAAATTGGTGAGGAAAGTTCGTGAAAGGGATGTTAGTGGATGACATTATATTACGACTGTTTTGAGTGAAATTGGCGCCGAGGTAGTCCAAAATGTCATTAATAATTGGGGTGACCGAATGGCATACTGTAAGGCCAGTAGAGGGAGCCACATGAACGAAATCGTTTTTCATTCTTGACGCGGATACTTTTAGCTTCACAACAAAAAAAAAATTAATAAAAAATATCAATGTATGCTCATTTGATCGCATTTTTAAAAACGTACCAATAGATGGCCCACCCTGTATGAAAGAAGAATTAATATAAAAAATAGGATGTACAATCAGTTAGAAGAGCGTGTGAGCGATTACTTCCTACAGCAGCCTGGAAAAAATTATACATAATTTAAAAGATTGCTCTCATGTTTTTACTTATTATTAATACGAAATCTAATCTACATTGTTATCCGGCAGCGTTCTTCACATTTTTAATCAAATTTTCAATTGATGCAATCTTAAACACTATGTGTGTATGTGTATGTATATATATATATATATATGTATATATTACGTAGGAAATTCAAGTATAATGAGCAATACTGCAAAAAGTGTTAACATTTGAGTAACCAGTTTGAGCGTCTTACATAATTATTTTGATGTCCAATAAAATTATTTTCTGCATCCAATTGAACTTTTAGATATTTTAGCAAAATGATCCTTTCGTTTTTTGTAGGATATCTTTTAGACATTTTTAGGACGTTTCTTGAAGAACTGTGTTGTGTGAGTATATATAGAATGTTTTTGAAGAGTTGCGACAAACCTAAAGAAATGTATGTGTGATAGCTCTCGTTAAATTGAACTATATTTTTTTAAATAACTCGTATTCGACGATGCTTTTTTAAAACGCTAAATTCCTTAGAATTCAACACTGTTGAGGATTGCACATTTCTTATAAAGAGTTTAATATACATAATCTCTATCAATATAAAATGAGCTTATGAATAGAAAAATAAACGCATGTGATGTGATTCTCAATACCCTCAGAATTTCTAAAAAGTGCCTTAGTCAATTCACAGTAGATGCAATGTTTGTAATGAAATTATAGATCGTCATTTTGAACATTTGTTATAATAAAATAAACAAAACAAAATTTAAAAACATGATTTTTAAAATTCTAATCTAACTTTATAGAAACCAAACTGCGAACCAAACAGCGTTCAACAGATTTCTTAATAAAAATTGTCAATTTATCGAGATCTTGCATCTTATATACATAGGATAATTCAATGAACTCGAAGATCTGAAATTACTTGCACATACAAATTTAGATATTTGATATACAAATTCTTATTATAAATATCTCGGTATCGGCTTAGACAATACTGCTTAATATCTTTTTATACAGTTTTATTTGATGCTCCTTCAATTTTCATATTAAAAAAAATATAAGATTATAAAAACTCAATACATAAAAAAAGTAAAAAATATTAACAGGAAAACTTTGGAGGTATCCCTATCTGATTTTAATGAAACTTAGTTGGTTTGTAAAGGAGATAAAAATATTCAATACATATTTCTTTTTATTGGCCAAATATATTTAAGGGGTAGAATCAGCTAAATCGTTTTTCAACTACAAATTCTGAACAAAATATGCGTAATTTTCTAAATATACAAATTTCGTAAATATACTTTCGTAAATATAATTTCGTAAATATAATTTCGTAAATGTACAGAATTTCGAAAGCTATTCTGGTATATACTGGTATATAAAAATTACTAGGTGCGCTCGCCTATATTACCTGGCACACCCCAAGTTGCGTGCAAATAGTCTCGACGGATGTCACGTTGCGATGCCGCATGCCATGCCGAGGAGAGACTTGCGTTCAAGGGACAATATATACAATTAAGCGCACAACGTTAAGTCTTGAAATTCTGTACATTTTGTATATTTACGAAATCATGCATCGTTCAAAAGTTAAGTATAGCTGAGAAATGAAAATTTTACAAGATTTCCAAGATTTAATTTTATTCCTTGAGTATGTTTGGTTATCAATAAAAAAATCTTTTTTACTAACTAAATTTCATAAAACCGATAAAGAATACTTGGAAGCCTTTCCCCTTATAAGGAAGGCTTTTGTTTAGAGGTCTTTTAATGTTTTTGATTTTAACATATATTGTTAAAGTTATAAATCTAACAATCAAAAGATTTAAATTATCGCTTATTATTTATTAAAAAGTTATTGTCAAATATAATAAGTCATACAAATGTATGCTGATTGCTATCAAATTTGAATTATTTCAGAGAATTTAGAAATAAAAGTATCTCTTTTATGAAGTGTTGTAGATAATAGTTCAGAAATATGTATTTGTTTGATGGTAAAAAGTTTCTTAGTTTCGCTTTGCGTGATAGCTTTTAACTTTCCCTTCCTAAATAATTATATATCTCGATTTTCCTTTCGAATTACCCTTACCCTTATAATATTGCCACCATTATATAAAATTATAGTGTACGAATAAAAAGATAGCATTTTGATATCGATGCCATGTGCATCGTCAAAAAAAGGGGTAAACTTATTGATCAAAGTTTATGATAAGGTAAAAATGTCATTTCAAGATACGCAGACGTTGAAAAGCAGCGTTAGCTGGTCACATGGTCTTAATTTAATGCTAGCATTTGAAGCTAAAAATTTTTATCTTCTAACCTTCCGTATCAGATCGCTCAATTTTTTTTAGATTGAACGTTACATATGTGACGCTACATCCTTTTCAGTGTCTAGCGTCAATTTTGATCACAAATAACCTATTTTAAAGCTACAAATGAGCATATCGAGCATTAGCATGAAAAAACACTTTAAAAGTATAAAATATTGCAATGATCATTCTGATATTTTGTTGTTTATGATATATACTTGTGATAAATGTATTTAATCTATATTAGAATTGTCTCATAATTGATGATATAGTTCTCATGTTCACAAGCCACAGTTTCATTATATTGATTAGAATCAGATTTGCTGTCTATTTTAAACGCACGGAATATAACATGGTGAGATAAGACAGTGTTAAACTCGCCATCTAAAAGATGTAATTGTAACATAATATTAAAATCTAATAAACATTTAATTATTTCAGTTATTTTTGTATGGTTATATTATTCTTCGCGCATTAATCATGTTATATTCATAATCTTCTAATTAATTATTCAAATTTATAATTTGACAGAAAAATATATCATTACCGATGCAAAACTTTCCAGCGATGCCATAATTATACCACCAATATTGAGCACATAACCTTTTACTGTTCTTTGTAGTATAAATATAAAAAGTTTTTGAATATGCACGGGTGCTGCATACCATGGTATATCGTATCTATGTAATTACAAAGAGAATGTGATATATTTCTTTCTTTTTATTAAGATTCTTATTAAATGTATAATACAATTTGTGTTTTAATAAGCAAATAATGTATCATGGATTAATTCTAAAAACTTACACTTTATCAAACATAAGAATACTACGATCTGTTAGTTTTTGTCCAAAATAATTGACGAAAAACAAAAAAGCATACTGGCCTCCACTAAAAGAGCCAGTTGCTATTAATTCCCCAAAATCATTCATTGCTAAAATAGCCTCGATTAGCTAAAAACATGGAATTTTTAACTAATTTTAAATTTTTTATAATTAGAAAATATTTTATTGCTACATAGGAAGAACATAAAATAGAACTAAGAATATTTATTTTAAAAAATAACTCACACGAAACATATTAATAGTTATCGCAATTATTCCAAGTACGAACATAATAAAATAGGTTACCTTGAATGTGGACATCAGGTAGTCTAAAAATCTTTAACAGTGAAAAATTGCATGAATTAATTATGTATAATATTTAAGTTAACGCGTTAATTTTTTTTACACTGAAAATATATGCAAATCATTTTTTAGCAAAAAAAAATTAAGATACCTTGCATCTTTTTTCATGATTGATATACTCACTCAACTGTTCTTGTATGGACATTTACAACTTTTACGATTCTGGCGTGAATTATGGCATATTTTTCATTTGTATTTACTGAAAACATTCCGTCATCGAAAACATGTTTCAAACGGTAGCTATAAATATAGATTCATATTATTTTTGGGTAATAAGATATAATATATCAAGTCTCTCTCTCTCTCTCTCTCTCTCTCTCTCTCTCCCTCTCTCTCTCAATTCATTGAATACAATTATCATGTATTTGAGTATAAAAGGCTACGAATTAATTCCAACACCTAATATATATATATCTTTTTCTATAATTTATATTATAATTTACTTTGCTTCTGCGATGGCTGCTGTGTTTTGTAACAATAATAATTAGAGATGCACTGAAAATCTCCAGTATAAAGTAATATCCGGTATCTTTACTACCTATATCTTTACTATCAGATGGCCCAATATCATTAATATTATATCTGGCAATATATATGTATATTTGATTGAAATTTTATATTGAAAGTTTGCGTTATTGATGCAGAATTTTATTCTTTTCAGCTAAACTTCTTGCATAGTTCTTTCCTATTTTTCTTTTCACGGAAAAATAATGGAAATTATTATCACTATTTTTCCTTTGCTTTTCTGTTTTTTTAGAATTTTGGGGAATTTGTACTGGAAAATATCCAAAATCCAGCTAGATAATTTCTCTACCGAATATTAGATATCCGGTATCACATTCTTTTCGGATATCCAATATCTGATATCTGGTAATTTTATGATCCAATGCATCCCTAATAATAATCATTGCTAAATTCATAGAATTATGTGATAAAAAGAAAGAATATATTATACATCTATATATATCTTATACATTTATATAAAATGTACAAGAAAATATTCAAAATGCGTTATTATTTTCAAAAATGTACAACATCTCACCTAGTCACTTCAAACAGTCCACAAGCATGTAGAAGATATAACATATTTAATGATGAAGTTGCAATTATTGCTGTTAAGCCTAGCACGATTGATAATAATTGATGCACCAGAATAGAATAAAAATATTTCTGTTCATCGAGAATACAATATTCTGCTAAGAGAGGCAATTTCCTTAAACGAGATTCGTTTAAGGGATAAACAAAATCAAGAAAACTCGGCAAATAAAAACTCAAAATATAGCTAAATAGAAGTGGCAAGAGAAAAGCTAAAACAACATCATACTATTATATATCAGAAATGGATTACAGAGCAGTTTTCGTTATCTTTGTGTTCATATGTTTGTAATTTAATGAAAATGGTAAAATTTCTGATATCCTACCAAAGAAAATCATTGTATATCGCATTCCGACTATGGTATGATAGCGTATAACTTTGCATTCTCTTTCATCTTTTAATGTATTCCAATCATGTTGAATTCTATTCATCATATCTTTTATCTAATAATGTTAATGATAATTAAACGTTAACGCCCCAATATTATATTTAAATCTTAATGATACATTTTTTATAATCAAGTAGAATAAGTTATTATAATAATCTAAATTAAATTGTTCACGTACTCTGTCAATCTTAATAATGAAGTTAAGAAAGTTTATAACATAGATGAAACAAGGGATAGTATACGTTAGACTATACAGAAAATCGTCGAGATCGTGAACCGTGTTTTGCAATTTGATGAACTGCAGAAAAAGTTTTATTATATTTACAACAATTTTTTTTAAAGAATGATGCTAAAGATATTAAATCACTGTTGTAGTCTAATTCTGTTATTTTTACACATGTTAGTTAAAGTTAATTAAAATTTTTCTGATATTTATAAAAATGACTCATGTAAAAAATAAATGAAGGATACATGAGCAGTATAAAATAAATATTAAAATTAAACTAAATAAAATTATAATTTAAAGTAAGTATAAGGAATATTAGTATATGTATACATAAAAGAAGCACTAATTTTATATTTTATATTTTTTTATAAATAAATACATAAAAAAAATTACCTGAGTAATACTAGTAGATATAAGGACAAAAATCGTAAATGCTCTATAAATATATATATACATAGAATTATTATAAGGCCATAATCCTGTCATTTCTAGAAAAAAACGATTGATTCTATAGTAACGCTGACCGTAAAAGTTCATTTTACTTCTTCAAAAGCTTCACTACATTTGTCACGAGTATATCGAAAAAACTCATTTTTTCCAACAATATTATTGATGATCACAATCATAATTTTCTCGCAAATTTTATAATTTTATTTAGGAGATTGTGGTAAAAAAAAAAAATACGACGATTAAGGTAAATTACATAAAATACGTGATGGAAAACAAATGTTCGCCGCTTTCATCATTTATTCATATATATCTTGCGCACGCGCGATTGTCACTATTCTGAGACCCACATTCAGTCTTTATTTTCACACAAGTTGTTGAATCGTGAAGATGATATTAAGTTTTATGTTACATATTTAATGCTTCAGCATATTATATTAAAGAAAATATTAGAAGGTAAATGCCGAGAAAAAAAATATTACATTAAAAAGTTGTTTATAGTACATACACACATACACACACGGGTGTGTGTGTACTACATAATTGATACACAATAAGTCACAGAAAGTATCTTATTTATTGTTAATTATAATACATATTTATTTAATCAATTTAAATTAGAAGTTAATATTATAATTACATCGATATATATACGACTGTTAAAGATAAAAAAAACACAGATAAAAAATAAAATATATTTTAATTCCCTAAAAATATGTCTTAATTTATGACATAATAGTAAAAATTGTAAAAAGTGAAGAATGTATTTTATTGTTATTTCAAAATTTATTTTAATAAATATCCAGAGAAATAAATGTAGTACGTACTGATTGTATTGTAAAAACCTGCGATTCAAATTTTTTTAAACGTAACTATCATGCTTTTCATGGTTTTCTTTGTGTGCTCCCATGGATTGAAGGACCATAACGTAGGATATAGACATACTCATAAGCTGAATATAATAAATATTAAAAATCATTTTTTATTTTATAAGATAAATCAAAGGAAATTGCTCGTAATTTTTTATGCTCATAATTCCTTATAATACCTTAGCGAAACCTTCTAATGACGCATCAAATAAACCTCCAGCTGTTAAAGCACTCTTCCTGTAACTTCTTTGCATTATAAATAGTATCAGTTTTTGCATATATAATGGCGCAGCATACCAGTGTGCATTGTATCTGTTAATACATATACAGATACACATGTATAGCAATTAATAATGATAAATACATATTTAATTAAATGTAGTCATTAAATGACCAATAAATTTTTTCATTCTTATTAAATTTTAAAAATTGTAAGTCACAACAAAAATTCGTAGCAGTATTTCATTTGTATCATGTCTACATATTTTTAAAAAAATTTAGCCACTACATCATTCGATAGAGCAAAGTTTCAGCTTCAAGAAACTATTTTTTGATGTGAAATATGATGATTTTTAACGGAGTTATAAGCAAAGTTAAATAACTTTTTTTTCATTTAATCTATGGTAACTTAATACAAAATCTTAGGAACATTTTAAAAAATGATTTTGTAGCTTAAAAAAGTTATAAATAGTTTAAAAAATTTTAAGCTTTCACTAGATATACTAGCTTGATCAAAAAGTTTCCGGAATTCATTCAGAAAATTCAAAATACAAGTTTCATCAAAAGTGATATTGTCCCCTTCAAAGTACTCTCCAGCGACTGCAACGCACTTATGCCAGCGCTTAATCCAACTCTCGAAACATTTCTGGAACTCTATTATTGGTATAGCCATCAGAGCCGTCTTCGATTTTTCCATTACCTCCTTTCGGCTGTTAAAACGCGTTCCCCGCAGGTTTTTTGACTCGAACAGAAAAAAATCGCAGGGAGCCATATCGGGTGAATTCGATGGCTGTTGGATGGTATTCGTTGTTGCAAACTCGTTGCAAATTCAACTGCATTTTTAAAACTGTAAAAAATCGAAAACACGCGCAGAGGTAGATGTACTCAAGACAGCGTAATTTTTACAAATGTCAAGCTATGGCGATAAAATTTGATGGAAATGTCAATGATAGATGTGGCAACCTAGCCAAAAAAAAGAACTCAAATCAGCTGACTCAGAGCATCACCTGTGGTCTCTTCCGGAAACTTTTTGATCAAGCTGGTATTCAAAAAATGAAAAATTGTATATTCTTAATTATTCACATATTACAGAGAGTATTAAAGCCGTCAAAATTGTATTATAAATGTATCAAAAATATAAAATTAAAAAATATATCTAATACGTACGTTGCTTGAAAAATGCTGATGCTGTTATCTATGACATCTTGTCCAACATAATTTCCCACAAATACATAATATAACTGTATCATTATACAGGCGCCGATTATCAATAAGTCCACTTTCTCCAGGGATATTACTGCATTATAAAACTTGAATCGAACGTTGTTTATTAATTATCTTATTTAATATATAATCTTTTGTAGTTATATATTTTTTGTATGTCATAATAATAATTAATCTTTTTTGAATAAATGATATTGTGTTCTTTTTTTCGCAATAATTGCACTTACATTAAGTAAAGAGACACTCATCAAAGCCACATCAAGTCCTAATAACACGAAATACAATGTCGCAAAACTGTTCGTCAAAATATTGGCCAAACTTCAACAGCAAAATGTGTATTTTTATTAATTCATTGCAATAATATTTAAGCCTTTGTACTTAGCCTTTTCTGCGAGGATTTTTAGACACATCTAAAGTTGTAAGAAAAATAGTAATTTTTATTAGATTTGTTTTTATTAAATTGTTTATAAAACAATACTAAAAAAAAGTTTGGTAATAATTAACAAATGTTTAGTGAAATAATGAAATAATGCCAATTAAATGTTTGGTTGTAACTAAAGATTTCTAAAAGTAAAATTATGTTTAATTATATTAATCAAACATTTAATTAACATTATTTTACTAAACATTTGGTAGCTATTACTAAAATATTTTCTATGCAAAGTTACTTTTTACGTGAATATAAAATAATATTTATAATATACGCAACAATAATTTTTGTTTGCTGAATTGCCCAGGCAAAATAGGCTTCAAGTGTAAAGGAACTACAGGATATACACTAATACTAACTCTATAGCTCTGCGATGAACATATACAGCCTGAATTAATTTGTTGTAAAATATATATTGTTTAATATTCTTTGGCATTTGTTGTATATTTTCATTAAATATGTTTTCTATTCGATAGCTATGAAAATACGGTATTACTAAACTTATTACAATATTAGCATTTTTAAGTAAATCGATAAAATCAACAATCGTGATAATTAAAATCACTCTTGTTTTTACCTGGCGATTCTAAACATGGCGCATGTGTGCAGTGCGTATGCTATGTGTAATGATGCGATAGACATTATTGTCATATTACCAGCATACATAGCTACCATAATATGTGTCAAAATAGCGATAAGGTATGTTTCTTCATCAACAAAGTATTCCACTAAAATTAATGTTTGTTGCGGCCGCGATTCATTCATTGGTATGATCACATTAAGTACATGGGGTAAACAAACTATTACTACGAATCCCAATGAACTGCTAATAATCAAAACTGAAGCAAGCAAATTATGTCGCGTATTTAATGTAGTTTAAAGAGCAATGTATATTTTCATATGTTATAAATAAAAATATTAGTATGGAGAAAAAAATTATACAGCATATATTAATCTAATTATATTTGCATCAATCTAAGAGTATGTTATCATTTAAAAACATTTTATATAATTTTTACTACAAGAAAATATAATTAAATATTTTAATAAAAATATAATTATTTAATGTACATAAAAACAAATTATATAATTAATTATCATATAAATAAAAATATATATAAATATAAATATATATATAAATATATGAATAAATAAATATATAAATAAATATATATATATTAGGTGTTGGAATTAATTCGTAGCGTTTTTTAATGAAAGAATGTTATTTATTTCACATGAGCATTAAAAAATACATTAATGAAAGTACTTCCCATCACTTGTAAAACGCTACGAATTAATTCCAACACCTAATATATAAATATATTGTATAAATAAATTAATGTAAAAGTATATATTACAAAAAAGAATTACACGATTGATATTTGATTTTATATCTTACGTATAAAACCGATCATAAATAATTTTGCATAGCTTGCGTATTTTCGTATTATTTCCAATTCCGTTTGAGCTTTTAATATATTCCAATCGTATCGAACTCTATCAAAGATATATTTAATCTGTGATATAAATAAAATATTTCATTCTGTAAATTTTTTTGGTATTATGTCCTATTAATTATTTTTTATTATTTTTATATAATCGTTACGTTTGCAGTTTTTACGAACGAGCTACAGACCCGAAATTTTGACAGTTTATTAGTCATACCGTCCGCGGCACGAAACAACATGTTTTCTCTTGAAGAGCGTTTTGAAATTTTAAAAACTTATTTTCAAAGTCAGTGCTGTGTCGCCGAAACTGTACGAATTTTGAAAAGAAATATGGGTCGTGATAGAGCACCCACCGAAGGAGCTATACGCAAATTGGTGAGGAAAGTTCGTGAGAAAGGGATGTTAGTGGATGACATTATATTACGACTGTTTTGAGTGAAATTGGCGCCGAGGTAGTCCAAAATGTCATTAATAATTGGGGTGACCGAATGGCATACTGTAAGGCCAGTAGAGGGAGCCACATGAACGAAATCGTTTTTCATTCTTGACGCGGATACTTTTAGCTTCACAACAAAAAAAAAATTAATAAAAAATATCAATGTATGCTCATTTGATCGCATTTTTAAAAACGTACCAATAGATGGCCCACCCTGTACATATCGAATAATTATGTCATGCACTAAGTATGTATGTAGTATTACATATAATGAGAACAAAAATTTGTTTAATTTATAATAATTTTATAAAAACAAAGAATTCCAAATCCATTAAAAATATATGAATACTTACATTATCGGTAAGTAGGAGACATGCATTATATTTTACAATAAAAATACAAGTCAGAATGATAAACAATAAAATTTTCAAGATACGATCCATACTGTATTTTTTTATAAGAAATGTATTGCACTGAAAATAATAGTCTTAATCATCGTTGTAAAATTTGAGTAAGCATAAGTTTATGTAAAAGTTTATTCAATTACTTATATCTTATATTATAGGCAAGTTTTGTATTTAAATAAGCGTTTAATAACATGCGTGTAAAATGAAAAATCACTGAATACCTGACATATCAGAAAAGATATAAATAATGTTTGGAAAAAGATTATTTGAATTTTCTTCAAAGTTCGAGTTTGATAAGGCCATAAACCGAAACATATCAGAAAAATTTTATTTAGTTTATAGTACCGTTCTCCAGCGAAGTCCATCTTCGGTGAAAGCTAAAGTGTGTATGTTAGGAACAACGTCGCGAAACTGCGTTTCCCCCTCCATGTATCAAACTTAAGTGAATTTTTCTTTCTCAAGCTAATAGTATAATTTTAAGGATGACGATAAGTTCATCGTGAGATAAACAGCAGATGTAAAAAATTCATAAAGTATTAGCGGGGGAGAGAATGAGTGTAAATAAGAAAAATTAATTTTCCTCGAGTTTCTTCCTCGACTATAGAATGAAAATAAGTTATCAATATAATATTATCAAAATTGACAATCCATATATCTTTTCCTAGGAAGTAACTTTTTTATTAAAATAAATTATCAATGCTATTGCAAAGACTAGAAGTATTACGGATAGCACAGACTATTTTATATTGATACAAGTCAACTTTATCATAGTGTCGTATATCAAAACAATGTTTTTGCTATCAATATCTATATATACATGCATGTAATAGTAACATCTTTCATATTTTGTGTATATTAATTCGAATAAGAAAAAGAAATCGGATTTGATAGTACAATAATATAACAAACATTTTGCGAAAATGCAGAAAATGCAGATTATGATATCATGATATGATTCCTCATTCTTGGATAAAGAAAGAACAAATTGTTTTACCATTTCATAAAATTTCATATGTTCAACAATACATGTACCGTCCTATCTCGCTGCACATTGCATTTTTGTTATTCTCTTAATGTTAATTTATAAAACTTGTTTATATAATATTTATATCTTAATTATTAGTCCATTTTTTTCAAATAGAAATATTTCTAATAATATCGTTGGTTTTAAAATCGTGATCTAAATAAATAATATAAAAGCACATGTAATATTTTGTATATATTATGTAATATATTAAAAGATATATATTTTTATGTATCTTATATACATATGTAGTATCGTGCTCGTGCGTTCCGTAAATAATCATTCGGGCCTTAGCCGCGCCGATAATAATCGATCGTTAAGGAGTTTATATATAAATATGAAGATTGCTTCCTCTTGATTGTTGGATTTTGATTTCAGTGCTTAATTTTTGACACAGAATGTATACTGTAAAACATTCATATCAAATTCTCATCTAAAGAAAGTCTATGTCTTTATTTTTGTGAATGTTATGAGGTGTGTGAAAACTTATCGAATTTATGCGATATTTGCAAGTGTAACGAGCGTAACTAAAGCCCGAACGAATCAATTTTTATAGGACGCAAGGGTATAATATTATACATGTATATAAAATTACATGCTGTGTATGAATTATGTAAAAATATGCACTAAAGCCTATATACACATATATAAAAACTTTTTTACATTTTAAAATTTGTGACTATATATAATCATATAAGACATTTAATACACAATACAACATTAAATAACATATAAAATAAGTTGAAAGAAGAATTATTCTTATGTGCAAGACAATTAAAATCAATACCTGAATATTATTTTGTGTAAGATAATTATATAACATCAAATTATCTGAATAATTTTCTTTCATTATCTGAAATATTTTCATTTGATAATATTAAAATAATTTGTATAAAATTCTACGATGAAACTGCAGAAAAAGGGAGCATCCGCCAACAATATTGACCTTGATATATATTGTCAAGATCATCACCTTGAGTAACCTCCAACAAGTTTTAGCCGTCGCTCGCTGTCTGTTAAAAAGTAATTAACAAAAAAAGTTTAAAAAATAATCAATAATAAGATTTTTTTATTAAAATCGACATGAAATTAAATACTAAGTTAAGCATATTCAAACCTATAACGGTCAAAGCTAGATCTTCTCAGTGCCTAAATAATTCACAGTGAATCATCTATATCCTATATATGTACATGCATATATGTCATATTATCGTAGTTATTCAAATGCGCCGAAATTTTTCCGGACTTTATCAAACGCAATTAACCTACTGCAATAATATCACAAGTTACATTAAATTAACAAGCAAATTCTCAATTCGAAGATTCAATATACTCTTTCTATACTCTAGACTCTTTCTGGATTCTATTTTCACTTAATAAAGACACAAATGTCACGATATTTTGCAATTACACTTCGTTTCATTATCAAGTCGTAAAAGATATTACTTTTATTTTGTAATATAAAAAAATATATATTTATGCAATGTATTATTTGAAAACCGTAGGCATAAAAACGAGTAAAGTTGGTAAAGTAGTACAATCATTTTTTTTAGTAATCTCTAGCATACAATTATTTATAATTCTTTTGATGGAATATTATTAATCAACTACAACTTGTACAATTCGTTACAGTTATATTATTTTTGTTATAATATATGTTCGTCATTGTGTAGAATAGATTACCATAAAATAAGATAACGACGTACTTGTAAGCTGAAATCATAAATTTTAATATTTTATCGTATAATCATTATTTATATATATATATAAATTGTTTTTTAGAATTAAACACATTTATAAGAAATAAAATCATGACATTGCTCAAAAACTAATAATAATAATAATAATAATAATAATAATAATGAAATTAATATAGAATGTACAATACGCAAGACTGCATTAGCATACTTCGCTAAATAATTGCTCATTATAAATTTTCTCACCGTGATAAAACCTTCTAATGAAGCAACATATATTCCTCCAATGATTAAACCGAAATATTTTGTATTTTTTAGCATTAAGAAAAGAATTAATTTTTGCACCTGTATGGGTGCCATGTACCATTGCACGTGATATCTAAAAAATTACTTGCAATATGAACTATTTTATAAAATATATCTTATTATTAAATTTGTTCTTAATTATGTAGATACATATAGATTAAACAAAATTTTGTAATAATTTACAACGCTTTTAATACATCTGCGTTATGATCCGTAATTGTCTGCCCGCCATAATTTCCTATAAAAATATAAAAAAAATGAATAATGACATAAAAAGTAGATATGGCTAAATCATTCACGTTATCTATAATTAATGCAGCTTTCATTGCCTGAAATTAATACGTTAAAACAAAATATATAAAAATTCATGAAATTATAAAATCAGACTGGTAAAGCGTGATTGGAGGTTACTTACATGTAATAAATTAATTGCCAATGAAACTACTCCTATTCCAATCAAGAGGAAGTAGGACTCTTTAAAGCTGTCTAAGGCACGTTGCGTGAACCTTCAAAACACAGCAAGGAAATTCGGTATCTATTCATGAATCGTTTCAGCATCAATTTGAATAAAAGAACAACGACGGTCAAATTCTGCATTGAACAAATTTATCTGATATATTATCTCTTATATATCATCTCAGAATATATAAGAGATAAGTACGTTAAAAGATTTTAAGAGAGGCTTCCTCACACAAATGCAAAACGAAAATTTCATAGATATTTCGTATATATCTACGGCCCAAACGGCTTACAAGGAGAAGCTAGACTCTGCTCCTCGATTTTGATCACACTTGGCATAAATTCGAATAACCCCCAAAAAAGCTGTCCCAGCCAATAGGCCTTAGAAGTCGAATAATGAGCATTTTAAAATATCAAAAAATCTGGAAACAGTCTAATATCTTGGAAAGTATGCATTTTTAAGAAAAATGTCTTACTGCATTCATGTGAATAGCAATAACGACGACGATAATGATAATAATAATAAATATTCCATAAATGAGTGTTTAATTATCTATTATACTAATATGTATAATTTTATATGTATAATTATGTATAATTTTATATGTATAATTATGTATAATTTTATGAAATTTCATTACAATCAAAAAGTAATTAAAACTAATAACATTAAATTAAAATAAAAATAAAGATACTATAATAATATTTTTATTTATACAGTAAGTCTTTCAAATTATTACAATAATTATTTAAAAAATTGACTTGGAAATTATAGGCCAATAGCTGAAATGGCCGGACACGTACTGTTTTTTTTTTCATTTAAGAACAGCCTGTAAAAAGCGCATAAAAATCTCCAACCTCGTCACCCTGTTCTTCTTGTTAGAGAAAAATGGTACGGTTAATAAAATGTATTTACTGATTTGATCTTGGCTAGCATCGCCAAGATCAAGTCAAAGTTGATGGTGCCTCTCAATGTCAAATCAATAAAGCCAATAAATATATCTTATTAAATTCTACTATTTTTGTAAGACATTTTTCTCAAAAATGTATACTTTTCAAGATTTTAAACTATTTATTAGATTTTTCGGTATATTTTTAAATGCTCATTACTCGGTTTCTAAGGCCCATTAACGGGAATGGCTTTACAAGTGTTCATTTAGTAGACTCCTTTGTTAATAACATTGAGGCAAGTTTGATCAAAATCGATGAAGAGCAAAGTGTAGCCTCTCCTTGTTAGTTTCAAAAATAAAGGGTGTTAATAAATTTCGTTTTTTTTCCAAAAATTTTGAAAACCGAATTATTATGATGAAACTCTTTAAATATATATAAAATGGTTTTTAAAATTTTTAGAAAAAAATAAAAATTTTCCTTCAATTTTGATATCCTGTATTTTTGAACCTGAGCGCGAGTGTGGCGTAGCTGGCAGCATATGAGACTTCTCTACTCCTGAGATCCCGGGTTCGATTCCAGGCAGAATCGAAAACTTTTCGTACTCGTAGCTCCTCTTGACAGGCAATGGCAAACCACCGAGAGTATCCTTGCCATGCACTTCTATAAACAAAATCATCGTTCAGAATTGACGTTAAACTGTAGGTCCCTTATGTGTACAATCAGCATGCGCACTACAGGCATATGATAGAAGTCACCATATCTTTTCGGAGGATTATGGATGGAGAAGAAGGATTTTTGAACCTAAGTCATATTTAAGACAAAAAATTATATGAAAGTTTTGTTTTGAATTTATGTGAGAAATCATCTCTTAAAATCTTCTAGCGTGCTTAGTATATACCCTGTACATACCCTGTATAATTTATTATCCAAAAGAAAACATTACATACAGTAAGTAATAGAATATATAATATATAAAAATTATCAAAAAAAAATAACGACAAAATGAAAAATTTTAAATAACATAACAATAATATAATATATAACTAAAACTTCCATTAGTAAATCAGAGTCCAAATTTTGAGATCATTCACTCTAATATGTGTATTATACTACGTTGCGAAGAGAATAATGATTATTTTAAACTAATACTAACTTCATAGTTCTTCGTTGAATGTTGACGGCGCTAATTAATTTCTGATACATTAAGCGATTTTGTTGAGAAATTGATGAATGTAAGGCATTTCCATCCAATGAATGTTCGATACGATAGCTATAAATATATACTTCATGTCAATTAGAACATGTCAAATATTTGTAAACATCGAACACTTTTACCGGGTAATTTTTAACATAGCACAAATATGTCGCATGTACGCTAGAACCATTGATGTAGTAGCTGTCATCACGAAAACACCAATAAATACAATTGTAAGAACTAAGTAAATATAGCTTTCTTTATTAAATTGTTGCATTAATATATCTTGTCTTAAGAAAGATTCGTTGGCTATTGCTGATTTATTGTTGATGGGAATAAGATGCATCAGCACTAGAAAAAGCCAGCTTAACAAGCCAAACACTGAAAAATGTCTGAATTTACAAAAAAAATTTATCTAAAGCAGATTTATCGAATAATGTAATTGTAAATCTATCTATATCAAACAGGATTCTTTTAGGAAATTTCTTACGAAGTAATGTTTCTGTAAGCCGCCTCGTAAACGTTCCATATCTCTCTGCTATTTCAATTTCTTTTGAATCTTTTAGCGCATTCCATTCTTCGCAAATCTGGTTTAATAATTTTTTCACCTATAAATAGTATATGATATTTCTTTCGCAAACATCAAGCGGGAAAATAAATTAAATTTTTTAATTCAATTTTTTATTTAATTTTGTAATTAAATAAAAAACTAGTTTGTTGACTTTACATATCTAAGATAATGATTCCAAATACTGAAAATAATTACGTTAAGATCAAGTAAAAGATTTATAGATTTAAACAACGATGTCTTTGTATAATATGTATGCACATGTGTGTGAATGTGTCATATATTATACTACTTCGTTTGTATAACGTATTCTTTTTGAAAGTAAATTCTTATGGATTTAGTATTTTTATAAATTTAAGATGAATAATGACTCACTTCTTTCGGTTTAATTAAAAAGGCGATGAATTGCAGTATACATAAAATAGCAGGAAAAGTATCCGAACAAATCTTCAAAGCTAATTTGAAATTGTATTCATAAATAAACAAAAATCTAAACTAAAATACAAAGATATAAAAATATGTGATAGTAATAACTCTGAAATATGCTATATTCTTTTGGTCAGATTAACATATACCTGATAAACCACGAAGCAGATAAATATTCCTAATATGAACATGGCTCGTACGTACCGGAATTTCGTATTTTGATAAGGCCACAAACCGCATATCATTAAAAAAATTCGATTAACATTATAATACCAACTCTCAAGCACGGTCATCTTTTCATGAATGCCGAATCATATATGCGTTCGACGACGAAAACTTTTTTCTCACCTCTATAAGGTGTTACAAATAATCGAAGTACTGATGCGAATAATAATAATTGCGAAATTATTCGGAATTGTATGCAAAGCACGAGGAAAGTCTCGATCGATTATATACTTATATCTCTTAACATTTTTGTAAGAAAGAAAATAAGCTCAAATTATATCAAACACGCAATTCCTCATAATTTTTGAGAGGAAATAAAATAAAATTTATGAGGTATATTTTAAATTACGAACGTATAAACAAATAAGATATTATCACTCAAATTTCAACCACTGTACGCTACGTTATTTTATTTTACTAATATTTAATGTAGAATAGAAAATTTATTAAATTATAGATCAAGAAACGCAATCCTAAAACAGAGTTATGTTAAGAAGTTATGTTAATATTATAATTAGAAAATAATGTAATAATTATAATATATTTTTTAAAGCAATTAAAAAGCACATTGCAATTTGGAAGATAGAGAAATAAACAAGAAATATTTTACGAATACATAATGTTAAACAACATTAAGAATTTTTATTTTAGACCGCATATGTGAGAACACAAATCAATATTAGAAATTAAAATGCTAATAACGATCGAAGCTAAATACGATGATGATTAAATAATTCTATCTTGAAGTATATATATATATTTAGTTTTGACTATATATATATATATATATATATATATATATATATATATATATATATATATATATATATATATATATATATATATATATATATATATATATATATATATATATATATATGTGTATTGTATATATTCTTGTATATATACCATATTGTATATATACCGTACTGTATATATACTATATTTGTAGTCTTTCGAAGTATATATAATAATTCAAAATTGAATTATTTAAAACATTAAAAGATTTAATTTTGACTGTTATAGGTATTTTAATTTCTAATATTGATTGTGTTCTTACATATACGATCTAAAATAGAGATTCTTATTATTGTTTATATTACGTCGCCTGAAAGAAAGACGTTTCCTTACATGTATCGATTATTGAGAAAAATATTACTAAGATCTCGGTGATCTAAAGGCTTAGGACACTCGTACGGAATACAAGATTCGGGTCCGACTCCCGGCCAAGGTAATATTTTTCGTAATAAATTTATTAACAGTTTTTAAACATAATAACATCTTATTTATAATATGATGACTAATTAAGCACCCAATTATTAAGATTGCTTGTCAATTTAATTCGCGATTACTAAAGCAGTTTAATTGCGTTTATAATTCAGAAAAACTATTCTGCGCATTCGAAGGACTACAAACATGGTATATATACAAGTATATATTATATAGTATATACAGTAATTCAAGATTGAATTAAACAATGTTAATCTTTTATATACAATAAAATCTCTTTATATGCAAAAAATCATTATAATATTTATTATTTTAACATGCGATTAATATATCACAAAAATGAATAAACATACTCAGAGAAAGATTTCTTTGATTTAAAGAAATATTTCTTTGCTATATGATTTAAAAAAAAATGTTTTTGATTTGAACTTTATTTGTTTAATTAAAAATTTTTTTTTTTTAAATTAAAGTGAATTATATATATCCTATATATGTACATGCATATATGTCATATTTTCGTAGTTATTCAAACTGTTCGCCGAAATTTTTCCGGACTTTATCAAACGCAATTAAACTATTGCAATAATATCAAGTTAAATTAAATTAACAAGCAAATTCTCAATCCGAAGATTCAATTTTACTCTTTCTATACTCTAGACTCTCTCTGGATTCTATTTCCACTTAATAATGACACAAATGTCACGATATTTCGCAATTACACTTCGTTTTATTATCAAGTCGCAAAAGATATTACTTTTATTTTATAATATAAAAAAATATATATTTATGCAATGTATTATTTGAAAACCGTAGGCATAAAAACGTATAAGTAAATTTGGTAAAGTATGACAATCATTTTTTTTAGTAATCTCTAGCATACAATTATTTATAATTTTTTTAATGGATTATTATTAATCAACTACAAATTGTGCAATTCGTTATAGTTATATTATTTTTGTTATAATACATGTTCGTCATTGTGTAGAATAGATTACCATAAAGTAAGATAACGACGTACTTGTAAGCTGAAATCATGAATTTTAATATTTTATCGTATAATATCATTATTTATATACATATATTGTTTTTTAGAATTAAATACATTTATAAGAAATAAAATCATGGCATTGCTCAAAAACTAATAATAATAATAATAATAATTACGAAAGTAATATAGAATGTGCAATACGCAAAACCGCATTAGCATACGTTGCTAAATAAATGCACTAATTGCTCATTATAAATTTTCTCACCGTGATAAAACCTTCTAATGAAGCAACATATATTCCTCCAATGATTAAACCGAAATATTTTGTATTTTTTAGCATTAAGAAAAGAATTAATTTTTGCACCTGTATGGGTGCCATGTACCATTGCACGTGATATCTAAAAATTTACTTGCGATATCAACTATTTATTATTGTATAAAATATTTTTTACTATCTAATTTGTTCTTAATTATGCAGATATAGATTAAGCATAATTTTATAATAACTTACAACGCTTTTAATACATCTGCGTTATGATCCGTAATTGTCTGCCCGCCATAATTTCCTATAAAAATATAAAAAAAATGAATAATGACATAAAAAGTAGATATGGCTAAATCATTCACGTTATCTATAATTAATGCAGCTTTCATTGCCTGAAATTAATACACGTTAATACGTTAAAACAAAATATATAAAAATTCATGAAACTATAAAATCAAACTGATAAAGCGTAATTAAATGTTTAGATTACTTACATGTAATAAATTAAATGCCAACGAAACTACACCTATTCCAATCAAAAAGAAGTAGGACTCTTTAAAACTGTCTAACGCACGTTGCGTGAACCTTCAAAACAGCAAGGAAATTCGGTATCTATTCATGAATCATTTCAGCATCAATTTGAATAAAAGAACGACAGTCAAATGCTGCATTGAATGAATTTATCTGATATATTATCTCTTATACAGAATGTATAAGAGATAAGTACGTTAAAAGATTTTAAGAGATGATTCCTTACACAAATGCAAAACGAAAATTTCATAGGACCGTACATACTTACGTCCCAAACGGCTTATAAGGAGAAGCTACATTCTTGCTCCTCATCGATTTTGATCACACTTGTAGCGAGAGTTAGAGGAGCTTACGAATGAACACCTGTAAAGCTGTTCCCGCTAATAGGCTTTAGAAGCCGAATAATGAGAATTTAAAATATATAAAAAATCTGAAAACAATCTAACATCTCGGAAAGTATGCATTTTTGAGAAAAATGTCTTATAAGGAGAACATCAGATGATGTAAAGAAAACATCGGGATCGAAGATTTGATGTGTTTTTTACAAGCTGTTCTTGAGCGAAAAAAAAACCGATACGTGTTCGGTTATTTTAACCATTAGCCCATAGTGTCGAAGAAATCAATTTATAAAATAATTATTGTAATAATTTGAAAAATGTACTCTATAAATAAAAATATTGGTATCTTTATAAATATTATTTTAATTCAATATTATTAGTTTTAATTACTTTTTGATTATAATGAAATTTCATGAAATTACATATTAATATTAGGTGTTGGAATTAATTCGTAGCGTTTTTTAATGAAAGAATGTTATTTATTTCACATGAGCATTAAAAAATACATTAATGAAAGTACTTCCCATCACTTGTAAAACGCTACGAATTAATTCCAACACCTAATATTATACATAGATAATTAAACACTCATTTATGGAATATTTATTATTATCATCGTAGTTATTATTATTCACATGAACGCATAATTAAGATTGTAATAAAAACTGTTACAGTTTCTGATGAAATTGGAAATTGGAAATTATGATTAGAAACAAGTAAGTCATATGTTTGTAATCTTTTTTTGATTAACATTAATCGATTTATTAATAATAATAGAAAACTAATCGTATGGTGATGAATCTAAGTCATATTTCAAACAGAAAATTATATAAAGGTTTTATTTTGAATTTATGTGAGAAATCATCTCTTAAAATCTTCTAGCGTGCTTAGTACATACCCTGCATAATTTATTGTCCAAAAGAAAACGTTATACATCGTAAATAATAGAATATATATAAAAATTGTCAAAAAAATAACAACAAAATAAAAAATTTTAAATAACATAACAATAATATAATATATAACTAAAACTTCCATATAGTGACTCAGAGTTCAAATTTTGAGATCATTCATTCTAATATGTGTATTATACTACATTGCGAAGAGAATAATGATTATTTTAAACTAATACTAACTCCATAGCTCTTCGTTGAATGTTGACGGCGCTAATTAATTTCTGATACATTAAGCGATTTTGTTGAGAAATTGATATATGTAAGGCATTTCCATCTAATGAATGTTCGATACGATAGCTATAAATATATACATCATTAATTAGAACATGTCTTGACAAACATTTATAAACATCGAACACTTTTACCGGGTAATTTTTAACATAGCACAAACATGTCGCATGTACGTTAGAACCATTGATGTAGTAGTTGTCATCACGAAAACACCAATAAATACAATTGTGAGAAATAAATAGATATATCTTTCTTTATCAAGTTGTTGCATTAACACATCTTGTCTTAAGAAAGATTCGTTGGCTATCGCTGATTTATTGATGTTGATCGGAATAAGATGCATTAGTACTAGAAAAAGCCAGCTTAACAAGCCACACACTGAAAAATGCCTGAATTTACAAAAAAAAATTTATCTAAAGCAGATTTGTTAAACAATGTAAATCTATTTATATCAAACAGGATTCTTTTAGGAAATTTCTTACGAAATAATGTTTCTGTGAGCCGCCGCATAAACGTTCCATACCTCTCTGCTATCTCAATTTCTTTAGAATCTTTTAGAGCATTCCATTCTTCGCAAATCTGGTTTAATAATTTTTTCACCTATAAATAGTGTATGATTTTTTTCGTAAACATCAAGCGATAAAATAAATTAAATTTTTTAATTAAATTTTTTCATTAAATTTTTTAATTAAATAAAAAAATATTTTGTTGTCCTTTACATATCTAGGTAATATTTCAAAATGTTAAAAATAATCACGTTAAGATCAAGTAAAAGGTTTATAGATTTAGACAACGATGGTTTTGTCACACTCATACACGCGTGCATACATAATATATATGCACGCGTGTATGAGTGTGTCATATATTATATTACTTTGTTTGTATAACGTATTCTTTTTGAAAGTAAATTCTTATGAATTTAGTATTTTTATAAATTTAAACTGAATAATGACTCACTTCTTTCGGTTTAATTAAAAAGGCGATGAATTGCAGTATACATAAAATAGCAGGAAAAATATCCGAACAGATCTTCAAAGCTAATTTGAAATTGTATTCATAAATAAACAATAATCTAAACTAAAATACAAAGATATAAAAATATGCGATAGTAATAACTCTGAAATATGCTATATTCTTTTGGTCAGATTAACATATACCTGATAAACCACGAAGCAGATAAATATTCCTAATATGAACATGGCTCGTACGTACCGGAATTTCGTATTTTGATAAGGCCACAAACCACATATCATTAAAGTAATTCGATTAACATTATAATACCAACTCTCAAGCACAGTCATCTTTCCATGAATGCCAAACCATATATGCGTTCGATGACGACGAAAACTTTTTTTCTCTCCTCTATGAAGTATTACAGATAATCGAAGTATAACTGATGCGAATAATAATAATTGCGAAATTATTCGGAGTTGTATGCAAAGCACGAGGAAAGTCTCAATCGATTGTATACTTATATCTCTTAACATTTTTGTGAGAAAGAAAATAAGCTCAAATTATATCAAACACGCAACTCCTCATAATTTTTGGGTGGAAATAAAATAAAATTTATGAGGTATATTTTAAATTGCGAACGTCTAAACAAGTAAGATATTATCATTCAAGTTTCAACCATTGTATGATATGTTACTTTACTTTACTAATATTTAATGTAGAACAGAAAGTTTATTTAAATTATAGATCAAGAAACGCAATTTTAAAATAAAATTATATTAAGAAGTTACGTTAATATTACAATTCGAAAATAATGTAGTAATTATATTTTTTAAAGCAATTAAAAGCGTATTGCAATTTGAAAAAAGGGAATAAGCAAGAAATATTTTACGAATAAACAACGTTAAATATTAAGAATCTCTATTTTAGACCGCATATGTGAGAATACAATCAATATTAGAAATTAAACGCCTATAACGGTCGAAGGTAGATACAATGATGAAATAACTCAATCTTGAATTTCTATATATATATTGTATATATATATATATATATATATATATATATACATATACTTGCAAATATACCATATTTATAATCCTCGAAGTATATATAATAATTCAAGATTTAATTATTTAAAACATTAAAAGATCCAGCATTGACAGTTATAGGCATTTCAATTTCTAATATTGATTGTGTTCTTACATATGCGATCTAAAATAGAGATTCTTAATATTGTTTATATTACGTCGCCTGAAAGAAAGATGTTGTTTCTTTACATGTACCGATTATTGAGAAGAATATTACTAAGACCTCGGTGATCTAAGGACTTAAGATACTCGTACGGAATACAAGAGGTCCGGGTTCGACTTCCGGCCAACATAATATTTTTCGTAATAAATTTATTAACAGTTTTTAAACATAATAATATCTTTATAATATGAGCATCTAATTATTAAGATTGCTTGTCAATTTAATTCGATTATTGAAGCAGTTTAATTGCGTTTATAGCCCGGAAAAACTATTCTGCGCTTTCGAAGGATTACAAATATGTATAAGTATAGGGAGATCGGAGTCAGTTGAATATAGAAGTAAGTAGAATAATCGAGACTACAAACACTTTTAACTAGGTTAAAAACAAAACACGCGAAATGCGCGTAAACGTGTCTGAGCACGCAGCAGTGACTGTCACTAAGTCTGCTGTAACATTTTGTTGTGAACACATCTATGATAGAAATTATGCCACAATTTTAAAAAATCGTACACCTAAGTAAATATTTTTATTTTTAAAGTTTTTGTTTTACAATCATATATGATTGTGTAAAATATTTGATTTCTACTTAGTAAGTATAGTTCTTACTTAATAAAGTCCAATAGATTTTTTTTGTTTATGTGTTTTTGTTATTGTATTGTTAATGTTGTTAAAAAATGAACGGATGGGGATAGTAGACTAACACAGCATGGAATTATATGACTCATTTAGTGATGACTATTATAGTACTTACTCAAAAGTTTATTCCTTTAAAGAGATTTAAAGTGGTAAGTGTTATAAGTTTAATTCATATCCAATCTCGAAAACTAGGCTTATTCGACATGTTTTTGCACGAAATGAACAAATTTTGCAAAAAGAAGTATTGTTTTGTCCTGCGAATGTTTGTGTTTAAAATATATTTTTATAAAAGGTTTTTTTATTAATATGTAGCCAAAGATGTCGATTAAAATACATTAATCTTTATTTTAATAATCTTAGTCGAATTACCCCGGTCCCGTGGCTAATTGAATCAGATGGAATATGCATTAGAATAATTCATTTTTTTTCATATTAGTTATTAGTTTCTTCTTATTATTAAAATATTATTTGGTAGTCAAATGTATGTAATAACTGGTGTAGAATTCATTTTTTCGATAAGTCTCTTAATTTCGTCTGTAAAAATTCAAAACTGAAAAATGAGTCTATTAGCCCCGGTCTCCCGGTATATAATATATAGTAATTCAAGATTGAATTAAACAACATTAATCTTTTATATACAATAAAATCTCTTTATATGCAAAAAAATCATTAAAATATTTATTATGTTAACATGCGATTAATATATCACAAAAATGAATAAACATACCTAGAGAAAGGTTTCTTTGTTTTAAAGAAATGGTGCTTTGCTATACAATTAAAAAATAATTTCTTTGGTTTGAACGTTATTTCTTTGATTTAAACATTATTTTTTGAAATTAAATAGAAAAATTTATTCGATTTAAAAAAATTATGTTCGAGAAATTTTTTCTTTAACCGTAGCAAAGAAACATTTCTTTAAATGGAAGAAATCTTTCTCTGAATGCAACATTATAAGATGGAATAATATCACTAAAAGCATATCTATAGATACAAAGAATATATAGAAAAGAACAAAATTATAATAAATAATAATCAAATAAATTCTTAAAAATAAAGTTTATTAGAATCTGTTATGTGTAAAATCTCTTAAATATTAAACATAAAATACATTAAATATAAAATACATAATGAAATATATTATTTATTAATAAAATAAGCAAAAACAATTGCCTTATTTAATAAAATTATATCTTCTTATGTTATTCTACTGTGGAAAATTTCTCCATATTACTACTACTTCTGTATATTACTACGAATAGCTATGTTTTCTGTGTTAGATTATGATGAAACTGTACTACAGGAGTAAATTACCATCATGAAGGATATTGACTTGTTCGTGACCTATAACAAATAATCCAATGAAGCTAATAGCTTGTTAATAAGACTATCGCACTCTCCATTTGCGCTATCCTACCGAGGTAAAGCTTTCCATTACTGAAACGTATACGCCACCAATATTCGGTACAAGGCCTTTCGAGGAAATTTGCATTATAAATAATAACAATTTCTGTACTGTTACAGGTGCTTTGTACCACAGCGACATGTATCTAGAAAAATATTTAATTCATTACTGATATACTGATTTAATATCTATTAGAAAAACGTAATTAGAATTACATTTATTATGCTAATGCAGCATAATTAAAGAAACCACAAGCATAAGTTATCGGTTACTGTTGCTAATTTATTGCTTTATTCGCAATTTTGTTGTTTTATCCAATTTAATAAAAATAATAGTTATGCCAAAATAAATTTAAAGTTACACACACACACACACACACACACGCACACATACACGCACACGCTCACGCACACGCACACGCACACGCACACGTTCACGCACACGCTTACGCACACGTTCACGCACACGCTCACGCACACGCTCACGCACACGTTCACGCACACGCACACGCTCACGCTCACGCACACGCACACGCACACGCACATATATAGCATGTATATATGTATAGGGTATCTGACATTAAGTAGAACACCATTTATGGACGAGTAGAGTTGATTAAACTAAATTGAAAAGTTCTGTATCATTTTGTAATTTTTGTAACAGTTTACGAGAAATTAATTATTAAGATCGCCAAATGAGTGTGTTTAGCCATTCTATCGCCAAATATATGTGTGGTAAGATACGACCGACCAACGCGTGGAATTGTTGAAACGCGTGAAAATGTTTTCGATAAAAATTTAGATTAGAGGAGCACACCCCCTCCCCAATAATCATGACTTTGACATATGTTGTCGTGATCCTGAATGACCTCCAACAAGCAGCGGTCGCTCATTATTCGTTAAAAAGTTATTAACAAAATAAGTTTAAGAGATAACATCTCTTTTCTCTATTACATAAAACAAAAATTTTCTTTGAAAACATTATCTTTTTATATAATTTTTGTTTTTGAAGCAGAAAATTTTTGATTTTGTAACTACTTCACATCGTGTGCGAAATGAGATCCATCCCACATTCTTCTCCTAGACGCACACGATTTTCTACGAGAAGCGAGTTCTACTCTACGTCTCTACCTGCTAAAAGACATCTGACTTTCTACGCGAAGCGAGTTCCACCCCATCTCCCTTTGCCTAGAGACTCACGACTTTTTACGCGACTTATCTCTTCCCTGCCACGAAGCGTACGACTTTCCACGCGAAGTGAGGTTTATCTCACCTTCCCCTCTGCTTAGGAGGTTCGATTACCCAGGCTCACCTCGCACTTTCTCTAATATGTTTAGACAGAAGGGAAGATAGAGTGGATCTCGTTTCGTACGGAAAGTCGTGCGTCCCTAGGAAAAGGGGGAAGTGGAATAAAATTCACTTTGTGTAGAAAGTCGGACGCTTCTTGGCAGAGAAAGGGGAGAGGGGTGGAATGGACCTCGCTTCACATGAAAAGTTGTACTCTTTTAATCGGCCCATCTCATACCTCTTCCCTTGTCTAGAGTCATACGATTTTTCATGCAAAGCGGGAATAATTATCAATTTTGATTGTTGATAATTTTTAGATGAATGAATAACGATGAAATGATTAAAACTTGTTGCAGGTCATTCAAGGTCATGACCTTGACAACATATGTCACAAGGTTAAGGTCAAGGTTATTGGGGTGCTTCCCTATCTAAACTTTTATCTACGCGCTCTCATTCGATGATCTTTAGGAATTACTTTCTCATCAACTATTACGAAAACTACAAAATAATATAGAACTTTTTGACTCACCATCAGTTAGTCTGCTTTATTATACATCATACGTATATATAAAATTATTAATTATTTATATTTCTATACATATTTATAATAATTCTACAAATATAAGTATAGACTATATAAAAATTATGCGTTTCGAGAGTTTCCTCCGTGTCCAGATCCATTCTTGCTAATGTTTCATGAACTTTGCAGTCCACTTCATCAGGGCGAGTCTGATACTGAGCTGCACCTCTCCGGGCCAGTATATACAGTAGTGCAATTCTCTGTCAGCATCTTTGATGTTAGTGTTGGCAAAAATGGAATGCGCATGCGTGAAATAAGTAAATTCCTTAGCGTTGCCTACGGCTATCTAAACTTCTTTCTCTTTTCATCCTTTTTTCACTCTGTCAAAATTCTTTGCAAAACTCACTAGAGTTATTCGCAGCGCAATCCAACGAATTCGTTGAAGTGAGTAAGTGCTATTGTAGGAACATATTGGAACATATTAAAGCATGCGACGTGAATAAATCTAATATTGCAATGAATAATTTAGATTTTATGAAAATTAATAAAAATAAATTGTAAATAAATTAAAAAATAAAGAAAAAATATAAAAAAATTAGGAAAAATGTTAAATTAACTTAAAAATGTATAAACAAAATTTGTATAAAGAATTATTATGTAATTATGACATCTATGAAAATATTATGAGAAAGCTGATATAAAAGAAATTTATATTATACATATATGTTCAAAAAATAAGTTTAAAATACAACAAATAAAAAAAATCTTTCTTGCTCTATTCGGTTTTCTATGTTACTTTTGTTTACTTTTTCACAAAAATTAGATCAATCTCTCGAGGTTTTTCATACAACATTTTACTAAATGGACAATATACGTAATATTTCCCTCTAAATTTCTACTCTGAACTATGTATGCTTGAAAGACAAATGTTTAAATGGAACATTGAAATGCTCATTTAAATAGAGAGAAAGGGATAGGGGGAGGGGGAGGGAGGGAGAGAGGGAGAAAGCAATAAAAAAGGAGAAAATAAAACGGACCAACTTACTTATTTCATGCATGCGCACTTTATTTTGGCCAACAAAATTGGGAGAGTTGCGCTATTGTATATACTGTGTCTGAGTCGTTCCTTTTATATTATGCTGATCGTTGAAGTTGATGAGGGGTGGGGGGGAGGGAGGAGGAAGAAGAGAATTGTGGATGAGGAAAATTGATTGGTCTTTAACAACTAGGAGAAAGATTTTCCATATTTTATTTATGTTGTAGCCATTATTTCTATTTAGATTGTTAGGATGTTTTTGCATCTCTATGGCTTCTACTTTCTTGGAAAATATGATGTAATGTTGACTATTGTGGTCGTTTTGTCAAATAGTATTTGATGTCCTGTTTCGATGTTGTGTTCTGATAATGCTGACTGCGTGGCGTGTTTTAGCCTGACATCACGTTGGTGTTCTTTTATCCGTAGGTTGACTATTCTCCCGGTTTCTCCAATGTATACTTATCAGCAAGAACAAAGTATTTTGTATACTCTTGCGGAGCTGAGTGGCGGTCTTTGATCTTTAGGATTTCTTAAGATTTGTCCTATCTTTTTGGTTGGTTTGAAGATAGTTCGGATATTGTGTTTGTTTAATATCCTGCCAATCCGATCTAATGCTTCTTTGACATATAGGAGAATGGACAGGATCCTTCCATCTGGTTGTGTGTCAGAGACTGTTGTCTTGTTTGCATGATTATGTCTTTTTCATCGTGTCCGTTTTTCTAAGGCTAGTTTTAAGTGGTTGAGTTCTGTCTGTATTTTATTATTTATTTTTTATATTTTTTATTATTGAAGACCAACCAATTTCTCCCATCTCTCCCCCCTTACCTACTACTACTAATTCTTCTTTCCCTCCCCCACTCCAACAAGTAATGTAATATAAAAGGAATGGCCCGAAGCAACAGTTCAGTATCAGGCTGCTCCTCGTCCTGATGAAGTGGACTGCAAAGTTCTCCAAACGTTGGCATTGCAAGAATGGATCTGGAGAAAACCCGCATAATCTTTATGTAGAAAGCATCCGTGGAAGCCTCAAGAATATTATAAGTACAGACTTTTTAAATTTGTTTGTACAGTTTTGTATAAAAAATACGAATTGTTACTCACATTGCATTAAATAATTCATCAGCATGGTTTACTATTTGTTGCCCCATAAAAGTAGTTCCGAAGAGATAAAACTGATGTGTAAAAATATAAAATGTTCTTATTAAAGTTTCAGTCCATTTATCCATGTATATTACTGCGTTCATAAACTATTAACATATTAGTAATAAAATGATTTAAGTAATTATAATTATATAATATATAAAAAATTATTTAAACGTGTGTATGTCTATGTACGTGAATGAAAAAGTTTTCTTAATTTTAGCAAACATATTTTATTTAAAAGTGTATTAAAATTGGACTCAATTAATTAAAAAATAGTTTTTGTTTATAATATAAAATATCTCAATTTAATTATAGTAAACTAAAACACTAAAATTAGAAAATGATGCTTGTTGAATAGTTTATTTGAATTAAATTCTGGTTTAGTATATTTCAATATCATATTTATGTGTTGGAATATAGTAAATAAATTTTTAAAATACTAAATCCAAGTCTTTTGATTTAAAAAATGGCATTTTAATAAATATTTGTTTAAATTCATGTTTCTAACGTTATAAAAATAATAAATACATATTAAATTAAACTCTTTAATGAAGTTGCTCACTCACGAGCAGTATGCGGTACCGCCGATAAATGAGTACAGTGAGGTTTTATTTTTCGTAAATGAAAAATCGTATAGGAAAGAATAAAAAACGCAGCATTATGAGACTTTTCATCTATATTCTAATGAAAAAATGATGCCTTGAAGACGAAAATACAAAATTAAGCTTTCAAGATGAAAGTAAATAGTGTATGACATTGCAATTCGATTTAATATTCGAATGTTAAAAACTGTAGTTTTATGCACATATTACACTAATAGTTTATATTTATATTTAGACAACTGATTATGAAATTACAGTGCTGTAATGCTTGAGCAAAATCATAAATTTCAATACTAAAAAATAGTTTGAAGAAATCATTAATATAATGTATAACAGAGATATTATTATATAAAAGAAGAGTTACTTACGCTGTACAAATTTGCGATCACAGAACTTGTGCCTATTATTAGGGTACTAAGAAAAGATATCGTAAAACTTGACATAAACAATTTAAAAATCCTTGAAATAAATCAAACAATAGAACCTTTTATTATTAAGCGAAGAATTAATAGTTTTGTCATATAATTAGTTTTAGATACTTACTTTTGTGCCTTTCGATGAAGTTTCACTATTCTAATTATTCTTTCGACGATGATGCTTTTTTTATTAAAGCACGCTATTATCTCCTTTTTGTCCATGAATTGTACTATTCGATAACTGATGACATTAAGTTGTCGTTAGGCCGCGTAAATAGTATGATTATTCATTTTCTTACTGTATTATTTTAAGAAAATATTGTTAAAAGTTTCACATTTTTTATATTTCTTTGCCTTACCTGCAAATTTTGAATATTGCGCAGCAGTATAAAGCAATTAATAGAAGCATCATACTAACAGATATTACCGAAACAAGACCAATAATCATACTTATTAAAGAATAGAAGAATAAAGAATAAAATTGTATTCTCGCATTTATATTTATATGATATTCTTGCAAGAATGATAAATAATGTGTACGTGATTTGTTTAATGGTTGAAAAAAATCCAAGATATCCGTTTGAAATTCCATTATTAAAAGTAAAAATATCGCAAGTATTAGCAGCACTAAATTATATAAGATATGACATACATTATACATAATATTTTTTTCCATTTCAAACATAAATTAAAATATTTATGCATGGAGATAACATTATTACATACATAAAAAAGTTATTGTAATATTTTTTCCTTGATGAACATAATGTTCTACTATTTTAATTTCCTGCGCATCTGTCAACATTTGCTGATTATTAATAATTTCTTTCAGTATCTGTTTTAGCTGTATTAAGTAAATTTAAATTAGGCGGAATCTCAAATAAGTGTAAAAATTTTTAATGATAATTGATTTTATTAATTAAAATCAGAATTTAACTTACTTTTTTAGTTTCGAAGAAAAACATGTTAAATTGTATAACAAATAAAAAAGTCGGTAAAGCATCCGACAGAATTCTAATAATGACATTTGTATTAAAGTCAATTATAGCAAGTTGTGTAAACTGAAAAAACACATGTCTCTATGTTAAATCGTGCATTTAACAATATGATTAATTCAATGTTTCATTTATTTTGTACAAAACAATTTTTTTAATTCTACCAACAAATTCTTTTTACGGCATAATCTTTAATTAATTTAAAATTGAATAATAACTTAAATATAATAATTATTCATCCAATATGTTTTTGGATGCAATAGAAAGAAGCTTTAAGTGACATATAATAATTTTTATAAAAACATTTTTTAAACAATCCTGATTATTTTTAAACCTTTTTTTATATACACTTGTGCTCTACCTTCTTTTTTTAAAGTTTCTCAAAGCATTAAAATAGTTACAGTAGATTTCCTTAATAGAAAGTAAATGTAAACATAAAAGAATTTAGCAAGAAAAATCAGTCAGAACCATGTCATTTGACAGACTTTCAAAATAATTTTGATTCGCAATCCCTAACACAATCAACTACTAAATCCAGTTCGCGCGTTACAAATTCCGGTTTTTTTTTAATTTTCCATCATATAACATGTGCATTATTAATATCAAAACGTAATCATTTTAAATCAATAGCAACATATTACAACATGTGTCAACTGTCAAATAAATTCATTATCATGTTTATTTATATGATGAAAATGTTAAAAATAATTTTTTAAAAATAATCAATTCATTTGTATGATAAACGGTTTACGACGTGGTAAAGGTGTGTTTCTAGCACTTGTCATATCACTATACCTGACTGTGTAAAATATTAGCTCTACGATTCGTAAACTTTAATCGCTAATAATTTAAAAATTATTATCATCGATATTTTATGTTCAAATTTTCGTTTTACAACATTCCGAAGAATTAAAAGGAAATGCAAAGGGTTTGGGACATATAAAAGAAAAGGAGAGAATATCCTTATTAAACTTATTATTAGAGAAATATAACAGAAAAATATAGAATTACCTGAACAATCGTATAAGAAATAAGTAACATATAGAAGAACATTGCACGAAAACGTTCAAACTTGGTTTTTCCATAAGGCCACAAACCAAGAATCCTTAAAAGAGTTTGATTGAATTTATAGTAATCGTCAAATATGTACATTTCCTTGTCGAAACACGAATAGGAGGCGGATCTGTAAGAATGGTAAGAACAGATTTCAAATCATAGATTTTACTTCGTGCATTTTTTCCTCTGTAATGTTTATTTAATATACCGCCCAATTTCTTCTTGAATTTTTCGCAGTGCATGATAGACAGCAAGAGATACAACGTCGAGAAGTGACTGACAGTTGCAGCAATTTAAGCATTATATATGCGTACATGGTGGAAGAAAAAATGAAACCGAGTTTTTTCATTGGCTATCGTTAATATACTGAGACACGAATAAAGCTAAGGAAACATGAGTCAATCTTCGGTATAAAAAAAAAATCTGTTCTTACCAGTAATTTTTCATAAATAATTATACTCCATTCCATTCTGAGTCAGCGCAAGCGCATTCGCATTGCATTATTACAGCGACTTTGAAGAGCTTCATTCCAGTTTCAACGGTTCGAAGGAACTCTCTTAACTCCATAAAAATAACATCAACGCGCGCGCGCGATTACTACGTATCTTTTATAAAACTACAATTAATTGTTGATTACACACATCACATATATACATCACATATTCATTTATATCATTGCAGACAATGTTTCATTTCATTATTCCAAGTGAGAATTTTTATGAATGTGTTAAGTTAAAATAATTATGAGAAAAAATTGGAAAAATACGTGTAAAATAAGTGCAAAAAGAATGTGTCATAGGATAGAGTGGCTATTCTCAGTTTCAATCTTAAAGTAATATAAAATTAATGGCAACAAATAATAATTTTTTGCAGTAACATGTATTTATAACTACCTTATGCAATCATGATTGTTTCTTGAGAGTATAAGACCTTTAAATGTTCGATTTACAAACTTTTTATACTATTCAGAAACATAAACGTGAAAAATAGATGAAAAAACTCTGTTCTACGCTACATACGTAAATAAAATTTCTCTCTCTCTTTCTCTCTCTTTCTCTTTCTCGACATTTTTTAATAATTATATTATTACAGTTTTTGACTTTACATCTCAATACTCAGACCGTAGTGGTGCTTCGTATTTTAAAGTAATGTTATTTAATATAAACGGTGGTCTTGTTTCCAATCTTATTAATTATATTTTTATTAAATTATTTGATACGAAGACAAATAAGTTATAATTTTGACGTGGTATTTTTCATGACTTACAAATTCTATCTTTTTATATATAAGTAATTATGTATGAAAAATTTTTTATAGGGAACAAATATATATTATACATGACATGCAAGAAAAAATTTTATTCTTCAGATGGTTAATATTTTGGTAATAAACATATTTCTAAGTTATGAATATATTTTTGATAAAAAGTTACGTACTTTGATAAAAATTAAATACAAATTATTTAATAACCTCCTGATTTTTATAAAAATTGTTTAGTACACATTGAATTTCAAAGTGTTCAATAAAGTGTTATTATAATACTTTATTTTTGTTATTTCAATTATAGGCATATATCATGAATTCTTATCGTATTAAATTTGTTATAATACTAATATATAACTTACAAAGATATTTGTACCCGATTATTTAGAATGGCCATATAAGGCTAAAGCCGATTCTAAATAACCGGGTGCAAATATCTTTGTAAGTTATATTATATTAGTATTGTAACAAATACAATACTATACATTACTAAGAAGGGATTTGTGTGGAAAATATGTTACTGGTTAGATATGTGCTTTTTTTTATAATTCTCATACATGAAAATAATATCGTGTATAGTTCACTGGAAGATGAATGTTGCCGCATTATGTTGCGCTCCTCTATTTCGATTTTAGATATTATTACATATATCATTCCAAATTCGCTTTACCTGTGATCGGATTATTTCAGATGACTTGATTATTTCAGATGACTTCTGACTGTTGAACGACAAGAAATGGGAAACAGAGAGCAAGTTACTTCGTTGGATTTAGCATAAAACGAATAATACTGTATGATAAACATCAAAGATGGTACGGCATACAAAAGTACTATAATAAAAAGAACCAGCGTGAATTCAAACGTAAGAAATTATGTTAAAAGTGATGAAGATATAAGAAACGGTAGGTTTCTTATATCTTCTTGCTTTGACATAGTTGTACATTTTTTTTCAGGAATGGGAATAAATAACTTGTGTTACTTGTGTGCTACTACTGTAAGCGTTATTTTTTTATAACAATTAGATAATGACTTTACAATTTTTCGTGATGGTAATAATAATGCCAGATAAAAAAAGTCACTTTTAAAAAATAATTCATTATGATTACTCATAAAAAATGACTTGTTATTTTTTGTTTGTTAAGTAATGAATAAATGTAACGAATTGGTGTAATGCGTTATTATTTGAATAACATATAATAACAATGAGTCACCTTTCAAAATTTTCCAACCCTGGTTACCATGAAAATCGTTTGTTCAAATCGTTGTTATAAAAACGCAACGGTAACAGTATTACGTAACACGTTAGGAGCTGCGCACATTCAGAGGAATAGGGAACAAAGAATAAGAATTTTAACCTATCAGAAACTATGTACTGTAGAATATACAGTTTCTGATAAGCTGAAATTCTTATTCTCTGTTTCCCATCCCTTTAATTGTGAGTGGTCCTTTATTTCGCATTTCTGCTTCTTTGAATGTATAAATCTCCAATTTTTTAATGTAAAAATAACTAACGCGCGCGCGCGTTTAATTTAAATATTTCATAGTAGAGATTATTATTAGGAACAATAATAAACGATTTATTAGAAATAATCTTTAGTTAGATTTTTTCTGAAGTTAGTTGAAATTTAACCTTATTGTATAAGATTATTTGAATAGAGATACACAGTACATAAAAGGTACTTAAAAAAAAAGTATTATCTGAAAAAATGCTAAAATTCCTATTATAGCAAAATGAAAGATATGACTAATTTTCATAAACTTCGATTGTTCATACGACCATTTGACCGCCAAGGCAAATATTTTATTTAATCTGTAATAATGATTCTTGGCAAAGTTTTTTCTTTCACAATTTAAAAACATATTAAAAAACAATATTGAGACACCGTATGGTACGTTTTCCAGTAGAGTGATATAATCGTCTTCTACCCTCGCCAGATGTTTTTATAAAATATTATCATTGGTGTTCATGATACCGCGTCAAGTTAGGGACGACCATAAATTGCACGCATTCGCGTTTTTTACATCAAAGGGAGCGACAGAATGGTTGAATCATCAAATTATACGTTATGTTCATCCGAGTTGCAGTTTTCTCAGAGTAAGGGTGAAATAATATCCCCCGCTTTTTTTCTCACATTGACGCAGGCGCGATTATGGGTTTCCCAAAGGCTTTCTCGTATGATACTCTTATAGTAGTCCGAAACGTCGAGCATCACGCTTGCTTTGTTACGCGAGTGGTTTCCATGACGTGTCATATACAAGTTCGAATTTAGTTTTATTCAGTTATTAAAATATTAATGTCCAAAAATGTGCAGTTTTATTGAGTGTAAAGATACGTGAGTGAAATGTATAAAAATGTATATATATCAAAGAAAGTTATAAATCTAAATAAGGAAATATATTATCTGAAAAATTATTCTTTTCTGATAATATGAAAATTGAACCAAAAAGATACTATTCGTTCTTATTTGGATTGTCATTACTATAGATTACAATATAAGGGATACATATCATAATAAATTTAATAAAAATTGACAATTTTAGACTAAAATGAACAATATATGAAAAAAAATATCTATGAAATAATGTAATGAGTTAATAATAATAATTATGTTTGAGATCTTTTAATTTTTTACTTCGTGCAAAACAAAATTATAATAAATTCACATATATTTAAAACAATTATATTTAAAAATATTATAATAAATCCATACATATTTATACATATCCTTATACATAAGCAATAAATATTATCCTCTGCCGCTAGTAACATATTTCTGAAAAAAATTTTATATGTTGCAATTATTATAAACTTTTATATACATTATTAAATTTACATATAACGTTTGATTTAGTTAATAGGTAATTGAATGAATAAAAAATAAACGAACTCTAATAAACGATATAAATAATATTATAGAAACTTCAATAAAATTCCTAAGTTTATTTTGATTGTTATTTTAAACAGTGATTTTTGTGAATCATAAATAAACAAAACTTGAATGTTGAGAATATTAAGACATTTCATATTTTGCATAACATTATTTAATTTTTCTTAATTGCTGATATCAAAATTTTACTCTATGTGATGTGATGTTATCGCGAACTTTGATATTCTTTAATTTGTTGAGTAATGTTTTTCCATGGAAGTTGGAAATTGCAATACATACCCGATTGCTCGCCAATGAAATATTGGCCCTTTTAGAAATGTAATTATCTACAATGGGCTACTAAATGCTGTATTGCATTCTGTGTGATCATCTTGTGGAGTAAATCACCGTAAAGTAAGATATTGACATACTCATTAACTAGAATAGATTTAATTATAACATAATTTTTTAGAGATAATTTAAAATAAATAATAAATTATAAACATATATATATATATATGTGTGTGTATATGTACAGGGTTGGCCATATTCGATGGAAAGATGTTTTTTTTTTCAATCATGGGAAACGTCGTTACTCGATCTAACAATCTCTGTCAAAAGTTACAGTGTTGCCAGATCTTTGACAACAAAATAGTAATTTTTCGTATTTCTTTGCATTATAAAAAATAATAATTTTTGTGCTTGTAACGAAATCGTGTACCATTGCATGGTATACCTATGTAGGTATAAAAACAATTAATAGATTTCAATTATGTAAAAAAGTTTGCAAGGAATATGCAAGTATATATATATATATATATATATATATACACTGCAATTTCTTGCTTGGAAATTTATAATAGATGTTTAAGGATATAAACAAAAAATTTTTAATATTAAATATTAATTACATACGTTGTATTAAGAATATTGATATTATGATCTGTAACTATCTGCCCGGCCAAGTTACCAAAGAACATATAAACGAAATGGGCCATAGTTAATAAGCCACATGCTAGTTTTCCATTTGTATCGTTTGTAAACATCATAAGTTGCAGAAACTGTAATATAAATTTTTTTTCGAAGAAATTGCAATTTCTATCATAAATATTATTTATACATTTGACATACAGTTAATTTAATACAATTTCTACTATTGTTTTACACAGAAAGAATTAACTTTAAAGCTAATAATTTTTTTGTATCTTCAGATAAGATTAAAAAAGAAAAAACTTCCAAAAAATTGAATCCCTCCGATTTCGACAAAACTTTGCAAAAAGTTTTATTTTAGGCCAAAATGGAAACCCTGGAAAGAGATTTTTGGCGACTCTCAAAAAAAGTTATTTTTTAAAATAAAGTAGTAAAATAAATATTCGCGTCGTGCCCTAAGCAGGGAGGGGAGGTAGGGTAGGAATCGCTTCGCGTGGGAGTTGTGTGCCTCTAAGCAAAGGGAGAGATGGGATAGAAGTCACTCCGCGTGAAAAATGGTCTCTTGGCAGGAAGGAAGTGGGATAAACTTGCCTTTGGAAAATCGTATTCTCTTTATTTCATAACACAATAAAATTAATAATTTTCTCATAAATATAAACAATGTGTATTTTATTATTTTATTTAAAAAAACAACTTTTTCGTAGCAGTCGCTAAAAAACCCTTTAAGGACTTTCATTTTAACCTAAAATGAAGCTTTTTAAACTTTCGTCGAAATCGGAAGGATTCGGTTTTCGGAAGTGCATTCAGATAAAATATAAATTAATTGTTCCTATATTATATTTCACATATATTAAATAATATATACAATATTTTTGGAGATATTAATAGCATAAAAAACAAAACAGTCAGAATAGTATTGATATACTTACTTGAAACATATTAACAGTTAAAGATGAGATACCTATACCAATTAATGTGAAATAAAAATTCGCAAAACTGGATAATATGAATTCGGCAAACCTATTATTGAAAGACAAATATTAAAATGTTATATATTTTCGATATTTTTTTCCACAAACTTATTTCCTCTTTGAAATACATGAAATACTAACTCGAGCGCTCTACGATGTATGTCAACGGCGTTGATTATTCTTTTCCGAATAATGTAATCTTTATCAGATTTGGATAATGGTATATTATCACTTATATGTTTGAGACGATAACTGCAAAGTTGAATTACATTTCTATGAAATTCAGTTATTGAGAAAGGATCCGCATTTATTTACGTATTTATGTAAATTAATAATTTTTAAATATTATGTATTTATATAAACTAACAATTGTTAAATACATAAATTCTGTTCGTCATATTACTATAATATGTTCGTCACATTAATTATTACAATCAACGGATCGATTAATAATTGATTAAATTCTTGAATAAATAAAATAACGTACTAATTTTATCCGTTATCATATTTAGATTATTACCTTCTTCCTATGATTTATTTAATTTTATCAATAAAAATGTCTTTATATTAAATAACATTATAAATTACATTGTACTAAATAATTTTTGTAAAATTATTTCTTTTATAGCATATATAATAAAAAGGATTCTTCGTTTTTAATAAACTTTATCATTAAATTATTTTAATCTTTTTTCGTAATTCTTACCTTGCTATTTGCAACATTGCACAAATATGAAATATGAATCCCATAAGCATAGTACCAGTAGAAATAACTGTAATTCCTCCAATATAAATGGCCAGTAGATTATGTGTTAAAATAGGATAAAAATATCGCTTCTGATCGACAAAATATTCGGCTAAGAATGAGAAATGGCGCTCACGAGATTCGTTAAGCGGTACAATAATGTCAAGAAAGTTCGGAAGAAATTGAAACAAGCCGAAAAAGTTTAGAAATAATATTAATAACACTATAAAATATAACAGATACATATATATATATATATAAATTATACTTATATATAACATAAGGTTATATCTTAAAATTTTGATTATATCAAAACTTTTTTCTATTTTAATATTTAATGCATAAATTGATTTATTATTTTATTTTTCTAATAACAATAAAAAATGTTGAATATATTGTAATAAAAGTATTATTTTATCGATATTTCAATACCTAAATTTTACTGTCATTAAGCTACATCTCATTAAGCTATATTTTTCATCTTTCACTTATAATATAATTCATATTTATAACGTATAGTTACTATTTGATTCTAATTTTAGCAATAAATCCATGTAAATTTGAAAACAAAATAAACAAAGTAATTTAATTGAATTTTTTACCTGTCATTGTCACCATGAATCGTTTGGAAAAACCAGCATATCTTCTTAATATATTGATTTCATCTGTAGTTTTTAACGTTGTCCATTCATAACGAACCCAGTCGAAAAAGATTTTTATCTGTACTTTCAAATAATCTATGAATATGTATAATAACAGCGGAAACCGACAAATATATGATATTATAATAATATACGCGACAAATATATGATGTTAATGTATACGCGCGTATATTTTGCTCTATTTTTAGAATGGTATACCTACATCTTTATTACTTAGAAGAAAGGAGATATATGTTAAAAAATATATCAAACAAGGAAATGCTTGCGAGAGAACTTTTAACATAAGATTTACATTGAATTCTGACGTGATGAATGTTGTCAACTATAAACAATAATTAAAAAATTCATGTATTTAATTTAATATTTAAATAATTAAGAATTCCCTCTTAATAATTAACAATTATTATTAATAATTGTGATTATAATTTTAAATAAAATCAAGATAATAATTATATTTTATTACAAATATGAGTATTTCGAAAAATTACAATTTACGCAGGCTCTCATTGACTTTATTTTAAGTTATTAAAAATGCTATTATTTAAAATATGTAACAAAGCAATTATATAATAACTATTGGACTGTAAAATCGAATCAGAGTAAAAGCAAGCAAACCTGAGCGATCAAAAAAGATATGAGTATGCTAGGAAACAATGTAATTTGAAAAATTCTGAATCTCCACTTTTGATAAGGCCATAAACCCATAAGTGTTAATAATTTCTGATTAATATCGTAGTATTGATCTATGAACGATATCATTTCTCTTCGAATGTTGAACAATATATGAACTAGACTTTTTATTTTCACCCTTCATAGAATAACATGCAATTGAATAATTCTAATATTTTCTCTTAAATTTTTTTAAACTATAGAGAAAAAAAATTACTTTCTCAGAAAAATAAATAGTAACTAGATAAATAGTAACTAGAATATATAATTTAATATTCACCTATCAAAACTAATATTGCGATATAGTTGAGCCAATTATCACTATATACATATTTGTACCTTTAGAAAAGAACTATCAAAATATTTTTCTTCGTACAATATTGCGTATGCTATTATCTTACGTTCATATATTCCCTTTCTCATTTACGCAGGCGCAAACGAAGTTGTCGCTAAACTTTCAGGACTTATTGTCAGTATAGTGTCAATCATCAAGCGCTACACATCTCTGATGATTTTTTGAAATTTCGAAATAATATCATTGTAATTGCTATAAGCTATCTTTATTATTATTATATAAATGCTTTTGGAAATAACTTGTATGTAAATATATTAAAAGTAAAAATAAACTTTCAATGCAGTATTATTTATTAGTTATATGAAAGCAGATAGAAGACGCAATTTTTATAATTGTTATTGCTAAAAAGTGTTAAATAAAATAAGAATATTAGATAAGATAATATGATTCATGATTATGTTTTTCGTATGATATAATCGTATTGTTGCTGCAACTTTTGTGCTGTAAGAGAATAGTTCTGTAGGAGTAATTTTAAACGAAGAGTTCAAAATATAAAATGTAATAATATTAATTTTTTTAGTAGAATACATTTTTTGTTAAGATATAATATAAATAATTTGTACTAATATAATGATTATAATATACTTGTGCTACATATATTACAATTACAAAAAAATATATAAACTGAAGTTGACATAACTGATACATAAGTAACACCTTATAAAAAAAGCAATACTTTATGATTTTAAACGTATCCGCAGAAAAATAAAAATTAAATTTATTGATGTGTCTTTTTTGTTCTCATTGGATAGTATATACATTACGTAGGACAAAGTATTAACAAGCTAAAAAGACATTTAATGTATATATCTTAGTTAAATCCTATTTTTTTTTCGCACCGCTTCTTACCATGGCGAAATTTTCTATCTTTGCCATAAATATGAAGCCAATCGTGTAGTAAAAATCTTTATCAATTCTTGTCATTAAAAATAAAATTAGTTTTTGTGAGGTGACAGACATAAAGTACCACGATGTACCATATCTAAAAATATGAATACAGAAGAAACTATCTTGAAACAATCTAAAAGAATTTATTCAAAAGAATTTACTTACGATTGGAAAATAAATTTTGTAAAAAACGGATGGAATTTTGTTGTTTAAAGATATATGCATAATATAAATCATAAATAAATTCATACATTATGGAAATGAAAGAATTAAGTTCTGATAAAAATACTCTTAATCTAACAAAATATAATAAGCAGAACTTTTATCTTCTAGAATTCGGATATATAAAACTTTCAACTATTAAATATTAAAATATTTATTCTTTGATATTGGTATATTGAATATGATCAATTAAAAAAGTTGAACACTAATTGAATAATTATTAATACTTAATAATTATTAATACATTAATAATTAAAAATTTCGTTATTGCAATCGATAGTCTTCTGTCCAAGATAATTTGTCACAAAAACATGTAAATTAGATGGCCCAAAATGACAAAAAAGGATATTAATATATCTTCCATATTCTTTAATATTGTTACCGCTTGAACAAACTATTCGATTATCATTAAAAATCATAAGTTTAATACTGTTATTGGAATAAATTTACTATTTGATGTAAGTAATTATGTTATTAGTAATAATTAGAAAATAGAAATTATATTTATTCGGAATAAATTGATGCTTAATGAAAACACTCCAAAGGTAACAATCACACAAAATGGGACACATTAAATGATGATATAAAAGCGTTCGAAAACCTTTAAATATAATGGAGAAGATAAATATAAAGAAATATGTAAACAAAATTATCGTATAATAGCAGGATACTTAAGAGATTATCATATATTTATTTCTTTCTTAAACAACAATTAAAAAACATTAAAAAAAAAGAATAAAATCCTTGTAAAAACATAAACCGTGCATATTCTCTATTCAAGTCTTTTATATTTATATTTATAGTTTTAAAAACGTTGAAACTAAATTACTAGTAAGAATAATAAAAATTTAAATGTTCTGAAAAGACGTAACAAAGAATTTTAAGAAACAAAAAAAACACAATATACTAACTCTGTAGCTCTACGGTGTGCAATTACAACATCGATAATTCTTTTACAAACTGCTCGTTCTTTTTCACAATTTGACATACATAACACATGATCGTCGATGTGTTCTATGCGATGACTGCAAATATTCTCAAATTTAATTCGTGATATGCTGGTAATTAATATAAATTGAATGTTACCTGGCGATTTTGAACAAAAGAATGATACGTAAATAATAATAGTTGCATTGCCGTGGCTACCATAATTGACATAATGTAATAATAATAAGTGCATGGAACACTTTGATATAAAAATGATTATCGTGAAAGATAAAATATTCTGCTGTAAGAGATTTGCATCGAGATTTGTCTAATGGCAAAACAAAGTTAATAACCGGAAAAAATTGAATAATGATTAAAGCGACCATTAAAAGACCAGTATACCCTGTAAGATACACATAAAGATTTTATTATAAATGTACTATTATGTATCTAGATTTCATAACACGAAAATTAATAAATATATGTATATATTATAAAAAAAAAATTAATGTGCTTTTTTATATATTTATATTTGTTTGTTTAAGTGAATATTGTAGATTAAAGATGAAATGAATATAATAGCAGATTATTTTAAACATTATTATTGACAAATGCTATTTTTACAATGCATTGGATAAATATGAAATGAAATTAAGAAAACATTTTCTTACAGATTATGAAGATAGTTTCGGTAATCATGAGCATGTTTCTCTATAATATCATATTCTACTTATTTTGTATTATTCTCCAGTCCTCTTGGATATAATGATGCAAGATTTCTATCTATAATTAAAACGTTTATTGATTTTATTAATTTTTGTTAGATATATACTTCAATAAATAAAATCTATAATCCTTGCTTGCATAAGAAGAATTAAAAGCAACTCATAGTTTTTTATTTAAAAATAAAAACACAATACTTTATAGTAATTAATATAGAAGAGAAAGCAAGTGACATAGTTTTAATGAAGAGAACCATATTATATTTTGTTGTAACAAAAACTGACAACTGAAAACAATAAATACAGTTATGGCATCAATAATAATATAATAAAAGTTTGTTACATAATAAACGGACAATTTTAAAATTTTATTTTTATGTTATAATTTGAATTCTACTAGCTTCTGTGATTCAAAAATTTATTGAAATAAAATAAATAATTTTTTAAAAATATATAAGATTTATATAGTTTTATATAGTTATTTATATAGTTTTGCTATATAACTACCTGTAGGATATGTTATCGCTAAGGTAACAAACAGCAATCATTGAAAAAATACTAATCGCGATCTATCATGAGGCCAGATACCCAGTAAAAAGGTCCCCTTTAAAAAGTATCTTTTAAAAAGGTATTTGATTGTATAATAATGTTCTTCGATTAGATGCATGTTGCACTAAAATCGAACTGAACAAGTAAATAGTATTGTAAAATCTTGGAATATATATTAATAATATTTGTTTAACATCATAAGCTATTCCTTTTCTTTTAAATTATGTGAGAAATAAAATACAGATAATAAAATATATTTTTGATAAATAACTGATACTTGCCGTAGATACGCGGTATACATTAAAATCATTTTAATGAAAAAATTATAGCCACATCGGTGTTTCTCATTCTGAGAAAAAAGAAAATATAAATTATTCAAATTATTGTAAGTCAATTCTTCGTCTCATTATAAGACAATAATGTTTTATATTATCTCTTTCTATAGTTTTGAGACACATGCGCAGTAGAAAATACACTCTGTGTCGAATGACATATCAATCTTTTTTCATTGAAGGCAACATTGATAGAATATACAGTAATGAAACAATGAATTGACTATTCTAAATTTAATAAATTTTAATATTTTGTGTGTGTGTATCTACTATTCATTTAATTAGTTGAAAAAGCAGATTATAAACTTTCTTTAATATTTTTAGTCAATTTGGATTTATAGAAAAATAAAAGATTAATATGTACATACATACAATTAGTGAAAGATATATTGATATATCTATTTATTTGTCAAATGTATCATGTCAAATATATTGCAGATCAATCTTATGAATGTCTTTTTAAAGTGTACAATACAAATATCATACAATACAGTGTATCATACATAGATCAGAAAAGATATTTTAAGTAATAGAATCACAAAAAATATGTCAAGTAATTGTAATCAGAGTAGGTATTTTGTGATCGTATGTAATCATTAAAATTCACGATTAGATAGTAATTATAATCTATTTTATTATAATTAATTGTCATAATTAATATAAGCTGCCATGGTAACAAGGAATTTAAATCTCATTTATCAATATTTTGACTTACACTACTAAATTACACATACATTAAAATTTTTTCTCTTTAACGATTTATCTGCGTATAAAGTGTTAAAAATTTAAAAAATATACGTTTATTTATCGTTAATGGCATATATTTAACGCATGTTCTATGCGCATACGTTACACAACTATGTTAAATTGATAAAATTGATTTAATTAATAAGAAATCAACTTTTCCTTTTAGTTCATTATTTTCGCGTTGAATAAATCACTGTGAAGTAGGATACTGCCATACTTGTGAGCTAGAAAGTAAATATTTTTTAATATATTAGGTGTTGGAATTAATTCGTAGCGTTTTTTAATGAAAGAATGTTATTTATTTCACATGAGCATTAAAAAATACATTAATGAAAGTACTTCCCATCACTTGTAAAACGCTACGAATTAATTCCAACACCTAATATTATATACACATTAAAATTTAATTCTTTTCTAATAAAGAAATAGTTCTTTAATTTTTTCGTTTTGGTTCTAATAAAGAAATTTTTAGTTTTACCGTAGCAAAACCGTCCAAGGATGCAACAAATATGCTGAAACACGATATGGTAAGGTTCTTTCTTCCTCTTTGCATTATAAATAATAATAATTTCTGCGTTGACAATGGTGCTGCATACCATAATCCATTACAACTACAAAAATGGATTCAATTGTAAACTAATAAAAAATTAAATATATTTTGTTAATGATCATTAAATTAACTATGTGTATGTTCCAAAAATATCAGAATAGTAAACACAATATTGGCTTAAACCAAATTTAGAGAATAATGGTAGATTAATTGTAGTTTCATAATTTACACATATAAAAACACAACACTTACATGGCGTTGAACAGATTTACTCCATTATTGATTACTGCTTGTCCACAGTAATTAGCGATGAACAAATATATCAAATGAGTAAATATTAATGCAGCGGATACAATTATCTTACTGATACTACTTGATGTTATCAGTTGGAAGAACTATAACAAATCATTACTTAGAAAGCAGTTCGGAATTAAATAGAATAGAGAAAAATGTCACTTACTCGAAAAAAATTGAAAGTTAAAGAGCTAACACCAACTACGATCAGAATAGCAAATGGTATCAAAAAAATGGATGTCATAAATTCATTGAACCTTTAAGAGAAGCTGAATATTAAGCGGAAAGTAGATATTTCTCTATAGAAAATAAAAAAATTATTACAGTTTATCAAAAACTGTATTAAGCAATATGGAAAACTAGCTCCAATCACCTTAGTCTTGTGACATATGTTGTCAAAATCATGACCTTGAGTGAACTTCAGAAGTTTTTATCATTTTTTTTAGGTTTTTCATTATTTATAAAAAGTCGTAAATGATTATTCTCTTTGATATATATATTTTGACCATATACATATTGTAAAGTATATTGTTAAGTATGTGTATGTGTGGACGCAATAGTTATCTACCGTGTCCACACATATACTTTGCAATGAAGCGCGAGCGAGAGAGAGAGAGAGAGAGAGAGAGAGAGAGAGAGAAGTTCTACATAGATTTTTATAACTTTCCAATAAAAAAAGTCGGGATTTTTTCATTGGTATACGTCGAATTACAAAATTTATAATATTATATTAGGTGTTGGAATTAATTCGTAGCGTTTTTTAATGAAAGAATGTTATTTATTTCACATGAGCATTAAAAAATACATTAATGAAAGTACTTCCCATCACTTGTAAAACGCTACGAATTAATTCCAACACCTAATAGTATTATAATATTAAAAAATTTAAATATAAATATATAGTTATGTAAGTAAAATATTTATTTATTAATGAAATCAATTAATAAAATAAAACAATTTCCTACTGCAAGTTAACCGTTGATTAGCTTAACTGGAATTGATAAAAGAGATTAATATACGAACAAATTTTATTATAATTTACGTTACATAATAATAAATTTAGATAATAACAGGTGTCTATTTAACGTTCTTTCGAGACACTTCTAATGTAAAAAATAGAGAATAAAAAATCGGGATATCCTATAAAATTCGAGATGGTTGATCATCGTACATTGATTATGACATTGACAACATATGTTAAGATACCGCGGCTGGTACCCCTATATTTTAAATAATTATTCGTATATTTAATGTTGTTAAAAAGTCTAATTTAATGTTTTATAGATATACTATATTGTTAAATCTATAGTATAGAAACACATTATGAAATTAATTGCGGATATTTAATATAAATTTATCTTTTAAATATTAATTAATTTTTAATTTTAATCAATTTATTATTATTTGGATTGCATTAAGTATGCAATAATCTTATGTGCAATTATATAACTTTAAATATAATGGGTAAAAAATGATTTTGTAAACATACAGTATTTTTCAGAAAATTTTATAATAAAAGTATAGAAATACTGACTCAATAGCTCTCTGATGCATAATAATCGCATGTACAATCCTCTGATGAAGAAGATACTCTCTCTTAGGACTAGGAATCACTAATATATTCCTTTCAATCGCATTTTCTATTCGATAGCTATATAAAATCTATTCATATATATTATGATTGAAACAAGTACTTAACAAGGAACACAAGCGTATTTTATATTACCTTGCGATTTTAAGTAATGCACATACATGTGTTACATATATTATAATTGTCGCAGCAGTACCCCCTATTGTGGTTAATCCTATATAACCGATTAAAAACTCATGTAACATTATAACGTAAATATATTTATCCTGATTAACAAAGTGTTCCGTGATTAAGAGAAGTTGACGGGGCCGTGATTCGTTCAATGGTAACATAATATCAAGGATCAATGGTAGATTTTGAAGTATTCCAAAAAAGAATATAAACACGTAACAAAACGCTAAAAAATGTTAAATCTAATTTAAATTCAATTACGTAAATGTCGTAAATTATTTTAAAAAAGCGTCAAAATATTTTTCTCTCATTAGTATAATAAAAAAATTAATATAAAATGAATAATTTTTTATATATGTAGATATTTATTATATATAAAATATTTATTATATATTTATTATATATAAAATATATTACTACTAATTTTGTGTTTTCTCTTACCTATCATACTTATTGTGAAAATTCTTACGTTATTAGCATATTTTTCTATAATATCAATTTCTAATTTATCCTTCAATGAATTCCAATCATTTTGGATTTGTGCCAGTAGATGCTTCAACTGTTCATTCCATTTTTTTTTCAATATTTGAAAATATATTTTATTTCATAACTATTACAATTTTAAATATAATAAGCTAGTTAATAGCTAGCTTGTCTTATTGGACTTACACTATTTGTCTCAATGATAAAAAGAAAATACTTGATAGTACTAAAAAGAACAGGAAGGACGAGTGAGAGAATCTTGAAAAGAAGCTCCACATTGTATTGCGTAATAAATATTAGCAACTGAAAACAATATTTAAAGTACATACTGTGTGTAATTGGAAATTATTTCTACGTAAATATTTAACACGTAAAAAGAATTTTATATGCTAAAGAACAAAAAATATTATTAAAGCAATATATATAAAAGACAATTTATTACAAAACCGACATATAATTTACTATAAAAATCTTATATATATAATAATATAAGGTTTTTTATAATAAATTATATATTATATTATAATTGTTATTATGTGAATGAAAAATCATAAATTATATATTAAAAAAAATGTGGCAAAATAAAGAAAAGCATTTATTAATACGTGTATTTAAAAAATATTGCTATTTCAATATAACATCACATAATTTTAGATTTAATATACCTGAGAAAGAATAAATGTCAAAAGAATACTAGCATACAGAACTTTATGTATGTGCGTAAAATATGATTGTTGATAGGGACATAACCCAAGCATTTTAAGAACTAATCGGTTAATCTTATAATAACGTTTCCCGATCTCGTGCATTTCATACGAGAGCGCCGACACAACTGCGTCCATAGTACGAATTATTTTTCTTGAATATTTTGCGAATTTCAAATAATCAATACAAGAGTAGTTGTAAGGAGATATTTATGCCAATTTAATATTGAAGCAATATATGTCATTACATAGATATAGAAACGAATTAGTCTAAATTACCTCAATTTATAATTCAGACTGATGTTTCTTAAACATATAGCTTGAATAATTTTTTTACGCAAACGCAATCATGATTTCTATTTCTTAATATAGTGAAAAGGGTTTCAATTTGTATAGAGACGACATAAGATGCCTTTCTCATCATGCATTGAATTACCTATAGAGTTCATTGCGAATCATGTAAGTCAAACTTTGCTATATACATTTTTTAAAAAGTATAAAAAATACATTCATCTAAAAAAATCTAAAATATACATACATGTACCGCATATATAATATATATACATATATAATATATTTTATATATAACATATATTTATATATACGTATATATACATATATGTACATATATCATATATACATTATTCGCTGTATTCAACAAATTTTTAATGTATATGTATATATTGAATAAATTAATTTAATGAATGAATTTAGTCGATTGTTAATCATTATCTCTTCATTTAAAATCAATGAAAATATTGTTATAAAAAGAGCATAAGTAATTACTTCAAGTAAGTATATAGAAAATTAAGTAATTATTTTTTAATTTAATAGTCCGAAGAGTAAAAGAATTATAAAATAAAATCAATTCTCAAATAAATTTATAATATAGGGAAGACCAGAGTCAGTTGACTGTAGGGGTAAGTAGAATAATCGAAACTGTATTAAAAACAAAACACGCGAGACACGCGTAAACGTGTCTGAACACGCAGCAGCTAAATCTGCTGTAACATCTAGTTGCAAATACATCTATGATAGAAGTTATGCCACAATTTTTAAAAATCGTACACCTAAGTAAATATTTTTATTAAAGTTTTTGTTTTACAATCGTATATGATTGTTTGAGATATTCGATTACTACTTAGATAGTAAATGTAGTTCTTACTTAATAAAGTTCAAACAGATTTTTTTTGTTTATGTGTCTTGTTATCGTATATTATTAATGTTTTTAAAAAATGAACGAATGGAGTTAGTAGACTAACCACAGCATGGAACTGTATGATTCTTTTAGTGGCTCTTATAGTACTTACTCAAAATTTTCCTTTAAAGAGATTTTCCTCAGTGGTAAATGTTATAAGTTTAGTTCTCTCATGTCCAATCTCGAAAATTGAGCTCATTCGATGTGTTTTTGCATGAAATAAACAAATTTTGCAAAAAGAAGCATTGATTTGTCCAATGAAGCGAATATTTGTGTTTAAAATATATTTTTATAAAAGTTTTATTAATATAGCCAAAGATGTAGCTTAAAATACATTAATCTTTATTTTAATAATCTTAATCGAATTATCTCGGTCCGGGGGCTAGTTGAATCAGATAGAATACATTAGAAGAATGCATTTTTTTTCATATTAGTTATCCCTTATTAGTTTCCCCTTATTATTAAAATATTATTGATATAGATGTAGAAGTGGTTTCCGAAGATGGTTGCGATAATTATCGTTCGATAAAATAACAAATTAAAAAAATCGCTTTAAATTATTGTATTTAATATTCATTCATAATTAAAATAAACTGCTTTCATGTTTCATGTTAATTGTTTAATATAAATTTTATGTAAAAAACGAGATATTTAGAGTTATACAGGATGTCCCGCAATTTTTTACCAAGCGCTTTTGTGTAGATAGAGTGGACTAAGTCAAAAAGTCTTCTCCATTTTGCAATTTTCGCAATGATTAACGAGATATTAATTACTAAAAATTACCAAATATTGAACTTCAATAATTTTTAATATAATAAATACTATATTTAACTATGCTGGTAAACTTGATCAGACAGTATGTTTTCTTCTTTAGAATATTATTTATGTTAGCTACTAATAGTTGTTTTGAATAAAAAATTACAACAAACTCAGTATATGACATTTTCAATAAATGTATTTTATATCTCTCAATTAACTTATTATATTTTATTAATTTGGCAAAAAATGCCTAATTAAAAATAATTTTCTTTTATGATAGTTTAGCGCGTAGAATACATCACTGTAAAGTAAGATACTGCCATACTCGTAAGCTGGAAAATGAATATTCTATACATTATATAAACATTACAACTTAATCTTTTTTTATCAGTAGTTAAAATTTTAATCTTACCGAAGCGAATCCTTCCAAAGATGCGACATATATTTTACCACATATAAAAACAGTATTAATTGTTCCTCTTTGCATTATAAATAATAATAATTTTTGAGTATGCATAGGTGCTGCATACCATAGTCCATTATAGCTATAAATTGATTTACATAAAATCAATTTAAAATAATAGAAATAATGAAAAGATAAAAATATTTTTGCTAATTAGTGTTAAATTAACTAATGTATATTAAGAAGAATATCAATACAATAATACTTATTAAAAAGCTAAATCTAAATAATAAATCTGCATGACAATCTATATAAATGTAAAATAATCTCAAAATGATGAAGAAATATGATACCTTGCTTTGAAAAAATATAATCCATGATTTATTAATTCTTGTCCAGCATAATTAAGAACAAACATATAACTCAAATGACAAAATGTGATCATAGTAGCAACAGTTATTGCACGAATATCATTCATGAGTATTATAAGTTGAAAAGACTAGGATAAAAGATCAATTATTACGCAATTAGTCATTAACTATAGAAAGAAAGTAAAGTTATTCACTTGGAAAAGGCTGATACTTAAAGAGCAGACGCCCACTATGATCAGAGTAGTGAGTAACGTTGTATAAGTGGAAATCACAAAATTAGTATACCTTTAAGGAGGAGTTGAATATTGGAACTAATACATATATATTATTGATATAATGAAGGTGAGAGATAATAAACATTTACGGGAACACTGTTACACTATCATACAAGTATATTCAAATTATATTTAACATTGGAAAGAACTAATCGACTGATTCTATATATGTATAATGTAACAAAAACATTACGTTGTTAAGTAATGTAACAAACGTTTAATTTATTTATTTACTATTTTACTAGAAAATAATTAATTTTAATCAGTTCAATATTCAAAGCGTGTGATTTGATATATTGATAAGGTAAAATATACCGATATAATTAATTTAATATTGAAAATGTAGTAAAGATATTTTCAGAAACAGTAAATTACATTTAATAGATAAAAATTCGAAAAAGAGAATACTATGGAAATTAAATCTATAGAAAGTGTTATAATGAAAATACAAAAATACTGACTGGATGGCTCTTTGATGTATAATAATTGCATGTATGATTTTTTCACAAAGTAGATACTTCCTTCTCGGACTAGGAATCATTAATATACATTTCTCAATCGCATTCTCTATTCGATAACTGTATAAATCTATTAAATTATAATACTTAAATATTAAATTAAAAACAAATCTTTAAGGAAAGCTAAGTGCATTTCACATTACCTTGCGATTTTAAATAATGCACATGCATGCATAATATACATTACAATTATCACACCAATACCGCACAATGTATTCATTGTTATGTAACCGGTTAGTATCTCGTGTAATATTAAATAGCGACCATATCTCTCTTGATTGACAAAGTACTCCGCGAGGATCAGAAGTTGAAACGGTCGTGATTCATTTAATGGTAGTACAACATTAAGGATTAGTGGTAACAAATCAAAAAACATATAAAAGAACATAGATATATGACAATACGCTGAAAAATATTAAATTCAATTTGAGTTAAATTAAGCAAATAAAAAAAATATATTTAAGATGTATTAAGAGTTCTTTAGTAAAGTGCCAAAAATTTGAGGTACCTCACCAGAGTTCATTCAAAATTACAAATATCTGCATAATTTGGATAAAATATTAAAACTATAGATATATCTTAATGAAATAGTATGGAACATACGATAGTAAATCAAGAGCTTCATCTTTATCGGACTAAAACAAGATAAGACTACATTGACTTTTTGAGATTAAATTTATATGCAAATTTCCACACAAATTTATATGCACATTATCCACACATGTAAAATCTTTCAATGTAAATATCTTTCCAGAATGACCGTTGACCTATTCCTTTTTTGTAATTATTAAAACCGTAATTTTTAAAACTATTATATTATATTATATATTCGTTTTTTAGAAAAGTCTATGGTAAAATTTGTTTGCAATTAGTCAAAGAAGCGTCTATGAGCCTTATCTGTCATTAAGTTATACGAAAGGTTACAATTTCAACATTGTTTTTTTGTTTTATTTCATCGTTAACCTAACGTAGAATTTTACACACGTCAATTTCGGAACTTTAACTTCATTATAAAAAAATTAAACATTTCTATGGTAACTCGATTTATTAAAAAACCACTTTAAAATATTTTTTATTTCATAATTAGTAAAAAAAAGGAAATAACAGGAATCAACATATAATATAAATATATCATGACAATTCATATTCTTACCCATCATTGCTATTGTAAATAATCTCATGTTGCAAGCATATTTTTCTATAATATCAATTTCCAATTCATCTTGTAACAAATTCCAGTCATTTTGTATTTGCTCCAATAGTATCTTCAACTATTCATTAGATAATTATTTTTAATTGCTAATATTAAAAATATAATTTACTTTATACATATTACAATAAAACATTCGAATATACAATTTATTAAACTTACATCATCTTCTTGAATAATGAAAACTAAATATTTTATTGTGACAAAAGTAATAGGAAAGAAAAATGAGAGAATCTTGAGAAGAAGGTCTATACTGTATTGCTTCGTAACGAATACCAGTAACTAAAAACAACATTATATATATATATATATATATATATATATATATAGATTATAATTTGTACGCAGCATGTGTTTCAACGTCCCATATACAATGATCTAAGATTTTCATTACATATAAAAGAAACAACAAGATTAGTTTGATTTGAAGAATTATAAAAAGCTAAAATATTATTAATAAAATATTATCATGCATTATATAAGAAAAGATAAAACGACCTCAATAAAAAAGATACACATAAAAGTACTTATTAATGTACGTGTTAAAAAATGTCACTTTGTGATAAATTACTTTCACAAAAATTCTTTAAATATACCTCAATATACCTGAACAAAAAGAGATGTCAAAAGAATACCAGCAAAAAACACTTTGTGTAGCCATGTGAGATATGTCTGTTGATAAGGCCATAATCCAAGTGTTTTAAGTATAATTTGATAGATCTTGTAGTTACGTTGTTGGAGCGCAAGCGTCTTGTACGAGGACTGCGACATTATGTGAAAAAAGTTTTTTCTAATTGTCGGATTATTCTATTCAAAATTCTATAAATTTTAAGTGATATATGCATTCACGATAATAGTTATGGTATAAAAGAGTCGATTATATTTTTTCAATAGCGAGAATGTTCATGACATAAGCAAATGCAAATTGCACTGAATTATCTCAATTTGTAGTTGAGGGTGATGTTTCTTTAATATGTAGGTTGAATAATATTCTTGCGCAAACGCAGTAATATCTTTTTCTTCTTGGTAATAGAAAAAGCTTCAGTTTCTTTCGAGATGTTACAGTATATGTTTCTCTTGCATCAAACTATAGAAGAACAAAAGTAATAAACCACAGAACAAGAACATAAACCACACGTACGCATATTCGTTTCTACTATGTGTAATCTACCACTGTCGCTTTTCCTTAAACATTTTTAAAGAAATTTATACATGAAAACGTTAGCGTCAAAATCTTCAGATGATGACATCAAAATTCATTCGATTTTCTTTTGTGTTTCATATAATTTATTAAAATAAAAGCTTATTGAAAAATGCTTGTATTTAAAAATATATTTCTGTTCAATTCAAACTTTTACATGCTTTATTCAATATAAAAAATATATAATATATCCTTTGATAGGAATTATATATATTGTTACAAAACTTTATTCGCCTTATTCAAAAAAATAATTATTTTCATTACATTTTCATTTTTTTGTAATTTTTAGTATCTAGATATAAATATATATATATATATATATATATATTAATCGATAAAGAGGGGAGACACTCAAAGTATGAAACAAAAAAGTTTAATTGATTTGACAAAGAGGCTGCGATTCAATATTTTTAGCTATAACGTTTTCATCTCTTGTTTCAGTACGTTTTCTTTTATAATGGCACAGGTATAGCATATACATATATTTAAATATGTTGAGTGGGGCTCTTATGGAACTACTAGGCTCTTGTTCCAAGAAATCTAGTACTTCCCCAGCCAACAAATGTTTACGCGACTGATTTTTTAAATATTTTCCACATTGCTCACAGAGGATCTCATCGCGACCAGTAGCTGCTTCGGGGTAATCCTGTATCAAAGGCTGGTTTACCTCGATTGTACATACGTCGTCTTCTTCCCCAGGGCGAACTCCAGAGGGGACATCGCCGTCATTACAAACAAATCCGAATTTCTGTGACATAAGCAGCATGAATCGCGACTTAGATGGATTAATGAACCAAATATATTTTAGATATTACTTCAATGTCTTTGGTATAATCCGTTACCGCTGTCACCGCGGGGAGATGTCCTGGACGCAAAGAAATTGGATAAGACTAGTGGTACATGGTCATAATAGCGAACTTTGGATAGTTCTAGCACTCAGGAAACTTCTCCTATAAAATTGAGCTTATGGAATTTTTGATTCTTTTTTGATAAAATTAAAATTTTTTAAATTAAAATTTTAGGCATGTCTCAAAGTTGTTCATCCGGGGCCCAAATTCCTATAAATAGGGCATAGTCCTTTTTAATAAACAAATTAATTTGTTAAATAAATTAATTCAATTTTATGATAATTATCTCTTCGAGGTATCTGACTAAAATTAATAACAAATTTTTTTTTCAAATTCGCTATCGCGTAGAATAAATCACTGTAAAATAAGACACTGCTGTACTTGTAAGCTGGAAAATGAATATTGTACTTTATATAAACATTTCATTTTATTTCTATTGTTAAAAAAAATTTTTAATTTTACCGAAGCAAATCCTTCCAAAGATGCAACAAATATTTTACCACATATAAAAGCAGTATTTATTGTTCCTCTTTGCATTATAAATAATAATAATTTTTGGATATGCAAAGGTGCTGCATACCATAGTCCATTATAACTATAAATTAATTTAAATAAAATCAATTTAAAGTAAGAAAATAATGGAAAGATAAAAGTATTTTTGTTATCACTATATGTTAGGGAAAATATTGAAATAGAATGTACAGTATCTGTTAAATCACCAATCTAATAAATCTATATTATAATTTCTATTTAATGATTTCAAAATGCTATAAAAATATAATACTCACCTTACTTTAAAGAAATGTAATCCATGATTTATTAATTCTTGTCCAGCATAATTAAGAACAAACATATAACTCAAATGAGAAAATATGATCACAATAGCAACCATTATTACACGAATATCGCTTGTGAATTTTACAAGTTGAAAAAACTACAATAAAACATCAATTATTAAGCAATTAACAATTAACTTGAAAAAGAAAAAAATTATTTACTTGAAAAAGATTGATACTTAAGGAGCTAATACCAATTACAATCAGAATAGCAAATAATGTCGTATAAGTGGAAATCACAAAGTCAGTATACCTTTAAGGAAGAGCTGAATATTAGAACAAGATATATGTACATTATCGTTATAATTAATGCGAAATAACATATCTATAAAAGCTATAAAAACTTATATATATTACATTTATAAAAACTATTATATATTATATATTATATATTATATATTATAATATAAATATATATGTTTTATTCACATATTTAATACTAGCGGTAACCGCCTGACAGTATTATAAAAACGTTATGTTTGTAATATCAAGATACTCCAGATAGCAAAATGTTAGTAGTTTGTGAGCAGATTGGCAACAAATTCAGATTCTGTTATAAATCCCACTTAGTTTGCATTAGACTCAGGATTTGTCAACAAAGTCTGCTGATATGAAATGTCAGTAGATTGGTGACAGAAACCGAGCAACATTTGCGCGCGAGAACAATTTGATGGCAGAATGGCAACAGAAATCAAATAGGAATTGCAAATTCTGCTTAGTTTCTGTCACCAATCAGCTGGCAATAGCATGCTAACAGATTTTGTCATATTTCTGATGGCAGTTTGCCGACATCGTCAGATATTACTCTGTGTGAAATTGAAAATTACTCAAGATACGGAAGAAAAAAAGATATGGTTAGTTTCATCTCTTTTTGTGTTGATCGCTGCATTTATTCCATATATATACATCGTTTCTTAAGATATTGTATACATCTTCCATCCAAAGCATATATTAAAAATGGTCATTCAACTTTAATTCTTAAATATGCTTAAATGTGTATTTAATCAATTCAATATTTAAATTATGCTAAATATGATATATCAATAAAGCAAAATATATTAATAAAATTTAATATATATACTAATAAAATTTAATATTAAATGTGCTGTGAAGATAATTTCAGAATTAATCAGTTATTTTTAATGCATAAATTCTTTAGAAAAATAGAATTCTGTGGAAATAAATTGCAGAAAGTTACAATAAAGTTATAAAAGTTTATATCTTTTTAGATAATGATTCGATGAAAATAAATTTACAGAAAGTTATAATAAAAATATAAATATACTGACTCGATGGCTCTTCGATGCATGACAACCGCATGTATAATCTTTTGAGAAAGGAGATATTCTCTTTTAGGACTAGGAATCATTAATATATTTCTCTCTATCACATTCTCTATTCGAAAACTGTATAAATCTTAAGTATTTTAATTAAAATAAGCGTTTAAGAAAAAACAAATACGTTTCACGTTACCTTGCGATTTTAAACAATGCACATGCGTGCATGATATACATTACGAATATCATACAAATGCCCCATAATGCAGTTATTGCTATGTAACCGCTTATTAACTCGTGTAATAATAGATAATGAATATATCTCTCCTGATTGACAAAATACTCCGTAAGGACCAGGAGATGAAACGGCCGTGATTCATTTAATGGTAGTATAACATTAAAGATTAACGGTAACAATTCAAATAATGTATAAAGGAATATAGATATATGACAATACGCTGAGAATTAAATTTAATTCGAATTAAATTAGGCAAATAATTAAAAAAAAATTGTTCACAATATATTAAAAATATTATTTATTTCATTAAAAATGAATAAATAATATTGCATTCTCGTATAATATAAATATACTATGAAATACTCAAATTCTTACCTAACATAACTATTGTAAACAATTTCGTGTTGCAAGTATTTTTCTATAATATCAATTTCTAATTTATCTTTCAACAAATTCCAATCATTTTGGATTTGCTCCAATAGTATTTTCAACTATTTAGTAGACAGCTATTTTTACTTGCTCACATTTAAAATATAATTTACTTTATAAATTGAAGCATTTGAATGAAAAATTTATCTTATTCAACTTACATCATCTGCCTGAATGATGAAAACGAAATATTTTATTATGATGAAAGTAAGAGGAATGAAAAATGAGAAAACTTTGAGCAGAAGATTCACACTGTATTGGTTTGTAATGAATATCAGCAACTAAAAATAATATTTAAAATGTATTGATTATAATTTTTACGTATCATATAGTTTTTACGTCGAAATGTGTCCCTAATATGATGATATAGGATTTATTTTGTTATATAAGAGAAAATTGTTTACATTTAATACAAAGATTATACAAAAAACATTATAATATTATTAATAAAATATAAATATAATACATGACAATATATATATATATATATATATAAGATACAAGAAAAGATGAGGAACTCTTAATAAAAAAAGGAAATATAAAAATTGTTATAATGTGCGTAATAAATGTCACTGATTAATTGTCGTCATAAAATTTTATAAATGTTATATATAACTCAACATACCTGAACAAGTAAAAATGTCAAAAGTATACCAGCAAATAACACTTTGTGCAACCATGTGAGATATGTTTGTTCATAAGGCCACAAGCCAAGTGTTTTAAGTATAATTTGATAGATCTTGTAATGGCGCTCTTGGAGCGCATACGTCTTGTATGAGTATTGCGACATTATGTAAAGTCTCTCCAGGTCTCTCTTCTAATTGTCGGTTTATTCTATTCAAAATTCTATGAATTTTAAGTGATGTATTTTAAGTATATGTAAAGAAGTCGATTATATTTTTTTCAATAGAACGAGATATACATGATATAGGCAAATGCAAATTGAACTGAATTATCTCAATTTGTAATTGAGAGTGATATTTATTTAATGTGTAAGCTGAATAATATGATTGCGCAAACGCAAGAATATTTTTTTCTTCTTGGTAATGGAAAGAGTTTCAGTTTTTTTCGAGATGTTATAGCATATCTTTCTCATCTTGCATCAAACTATAGAATGCAGAAAAGTAAATTAAATATACAGCACATTTTCATTATATCTAGTCTATAATCGTTATTATTTTATAAATTTTATTACAAATTTTTTAAGAAATTGTAGAGACAATGCTAAGTTTAAAATTTTAATTTATGATAAAAGAACTCATTCTACTCTCCTATAACGTATCAAAATAAATATTTATATATATTTAGGTAATTATAACTATGATAGGCTGATAGCAAAGTATGAAACATTGTTAGTGTGCATATTTGATTTAAAAAAATAATAAAATATGACAAAAAACATAATTATATTAATAAATATTTTTATTGAAAAATTAATCTTCTTAATAAATTTAGTGTGCATATTTGATTTAACAAAATAATAAAATATAACAAATACATAATTATACTTATAAATTTTTTTAATTAAAAAATTAATAAATTCTTCTTCTTAACAAATTTATCATCGACTAGACTAAAATAATTTAATATTACATTCCATAGATGCATTTCTTTTTCGTACGCTACTGTTTATTTGATTTACTTTATTTTTTGTTCTACGCAGTATATATGTATGTGTATATATGTATGTGTATATACGAAATATACGCAAAGCATCATGTTCTAATAATAATTATTTAAAATATTTAAGCACTGCCTTATCACAAAACACTAGTATTCCACTAGTGTCCCTTACTTTTCATGTATATTCATAGTGACAAACATACTTTGTAGGTGGTGCATCGAATAGTACATCAGCTTATTTACCTTATCTGTCATGTTAACTAAATCTGATCATAAATCCACTATGCCAATTGTAAGTTTCAATATTTTACTACATATTTATGTTTTTTAGATGTATACTATTTGTATTATAATTTAAATATAAATTTTTTATTCTTTAAAATTATCGATTGGTTTGGAATCCATACGTAAAAAACAGTAAAAAGTAGTATTAAAAACATATATTTAATACGAACAATTTCTAATTAGTTATGTATCTGCTTAACACAATTATATTTATGTTGTATTTATTTGTCACTTTAATAAAAATTTATCCAATTAATAAAATAAATTTTATGTCTTATTTTTATCGTGTAGAATAAATTAATGTAAAGTAGGATACTGTTGCATTTACAAGCTGAAAGTAAATAAACATTAAAATTTAAATTTTTTGTTGTTAAAGAAGTCTTAATTTTACCGTAGCAAAACCTTCTAAAGATGCAACAAATATGCCGCCACATGTTAAACTGACGTTTATTGTTCCCTTTTGCATTATAAATAATAATAGTTTTTGCGTACGTAATGGTGCTGCATACCATAGTCCATTATAGCTGTAATTTTTCCATTAAAAATAAAATTGATTATAATAGTAAAAAGTATAATAGTAAAAAGGTAACAACATTTTTGTGACATAATTACACTAAATTATCTGTGTGTTTGAAAATATCGCTAATAATATTAGGTGTTGGAATTAATTCGTAGCGTTTTTTAATGAAAGAATGTTATTTATTTCACATGAGCATTAAAAAATACATTAATGAAAGTACTTCCCATCACTTGTAAAACGCTACGAATTAATTCCAACACCTAATAGAATTTGTACTCTCTAAATCTGAATCAGTAGATAATCATTGATATCAATGCCAAGTATGCCACTGGTAATTAGTGAATTAAATGTGAGATCTCTAACTTAGCTAATCTTTATTATATAATCTAACTAACTTTGTTTTAATGCTTAAATTCAATGAGTATGGAATTCAATGAATATTGAAATTAACGTGCAAATATCAGTATTTTAGTTATATAATGCTCAAATATTTTTCCTTTTTAAGTTTCATTGATTATCAGTGCCAAGTATGCCACTGGATAATTAATGACTATTCACTGATTTAAAAAGTATGTATAATAATAATCAATTTAAAATAATACTAAAGACATATATATATAGATATATGTATACACGATCTCTCTTAATATTTGTCCCAAAAGTATCCGACCTTTACATATATTCTTGGGTGTCCTCTCTGTCTGTGGAAAATAGGCATTTAATATTTAGGGGGACCTGGAGAAGTAGCATGATTCAAGCAGTTCAGTCGGCAACATGAAATTGTGAGTATTGAAAATTCTGAGCGTCGCATTTCTCAATGATTGCTTTTTATAATGATTCAGGATTTTTTAACTAAACATGGCATTGTCCAATTTCGCCAATCCCTGTACAGTCCAGATATATTCCGTGTGACTTCTGATTATTTCCTAAGTCCTAAAAATCCTGAATTAGGTGAGATGAATGAGCAAGTGCATCATATAAAATACGATGCTCGAATTTTCGATGCTCACACAACTGTGCATTGTTACCGAACAGCTGTTGAGTCGTGCCACTTGATAGGAGTATCCTTAAATACTGAATGCCTGTTTTTCATAATAGGATGTTCAAGGATAAAGATATCGAATGCTTTTGAGACAGATCTCATATAATAAATATAGTTTATACAATATATTGTGTAGTTTATAAATATAAGGGTGTATCAAATGTCTGGAAACGGTCAAATATCGAAAGCAAAACATTTTCGAGAAAAATGTTTCAGACAAAAGTTGTAGAGTTTAAAAAGATCTGTTCACTGATTGCATCCGCTTGACTTTGGATGGCGTCGTCAAAGTCAAGTCAAGGCCAAACTGATTTAAAAGTATAGATTTAAAATTAGATTTAAAAAAAGTACTACAAGATATAATACTCACGTTGCTTTGAATAACTTTAGACCATGATTTAATAATTCTTGTCCACCGTAATTAGCAACAAACATATAATTCAAATGTAGGAATATCAATGTAGCAACTATAAATGCTTGATTGATATTTTTTGTGAATGTTATTAATTGAAGGAACTATAATATAAAGCTACATAAAAAAACATTGAATTAATCAAAGTAGGAAATGATGTATGTATTATTACTTACTTGAAAGAGATTGAAACTTAATGAACTGACGCCAATTATAATTAGAATAAAGAATAATACCGCAAAACTGGACGTCAAAAGTTCAGCAAATCTTTAAAAAGATTTATATATTGGAACTATGTATTGCATTACAAATATAAAGTAAGCTTCAAAATTCATTTATAATAATTGGTCTCGTTCAATCAAAACATAGGCTTTCGATGTTCATTGCTAAAATATCTATAGTACTGAAATATCTATAGTATACGTTACGCTTACTATAGATTTTCAGTACTAGCTGTGAATATTGAAAGGCAACCACGATATTATATTCATAACATATTAAATTTTAATTACATATTAAAATTTAACGATGTTATTTAATGTTTTATGTTTCACAGAAATATATTGTTAAATTTAAATAAATGTGTTATTAAAATAAATAGCAAATATTTCAAATTTATTTCATACAGAATTCTTCAATACGTTTGATTTTACATTTCAGATGATTTGAGTTTTGAATTGCATTTATGTAAAGATAAAGATTGATAATACACGCTTAGAATTAAATGTGTCATTTAAAAAAAATTGTCTCACAATCGATCAATTACTCTTAATAAATAAGAGATTTATACAAGGCAGAATATTTTCTATTGAAAATGTTATAGTAAAAATAAAAATACTAACTTGGTAGCTCTTTGATGCATAACAACCGCATGTACAATCCTCCGATAAAGGAAATATTCTTTTTTAGGATTAGGGATTATTAATGTACTCTTCTTGACCGCATTTTCTATTCGACAACTACATAAACTTATCTAAATATATTTTAAATAAAACAAACATTCAAGCAAATGCATTTCACATTACCTTGCAATTTTAAATAGTGCACACGTGTGTAGGATACATGTCATAATTGTCGCGCTGGTACTACACAATGTTGCTGTTCCTACAATGTATGCTAATGTCTCATGTAATAACATAACGTAAAAATATTTTTCCTGATTAACAAAGTATTCCGTAACCACGAAAAGCTTACATGGTCGTGAATCATTTAATGGTAAGATAACATCAAGAATCATGGGCAGAAATTGAAATATTCCGCAAAATATTAACCCGAAATAGCAATACACTGAGAAAAATTTAATTCAATTCAAATTACAAATTTAATTCAATTCAAATTACAAATTATTTCGAAAAATCGTCAAAAATTCATTAAAAAATTTCTTCACTCATAAAAAAAGTAACATCAAGCGTATTATCACAAATATAGTTTATAATGTATATTATTACCTATTAAAATTATTGTGAATAGTCTCGCGTTGCAAGCATATTTTTCTATAATATTAATTTCCAATTTATCCTTCAATGAATTCCAGTCATCTTGGATTTGCTCCAATAATTGCTTCAACTGTTCATTCCATATTTTTTCTTAACAATGGTTAAATGTAATCTATACTACAAATATTACAGCAAAACATTCCAATATATTTGTCCTGTTAGACTTACATTGTTAGCCTGAATGATAAAAAGGCAATACTTTGTCGTGTCGATAAGAATAGGAAAGACGAATGAGAGAATCTGAAGGAGGAGATTCGTATTGTATTGATTTGTAATGAATGCCAGTAACTAAAAACAACATTTGAAATATACTATATAATATTGGCAATAAATAATTTTTACGTACTTTAAAAATATGTTTCACACACAAAATGCGTTTTATTTTGTGCTAAAGGTCGATATAAGTTTATTTAAAATAAACAAGTTAAATGACTTTTACATTATAATAATAAATGAATGCTTTACATGAAACATGAAAACAAATGAAGAGACATTGATAATAAAAAGTAATAAAAAGTTATTATTAATTTATGTATTCAAGAAGTTGGTAATTAATTTGTATATAAATCATATAAGTGTTCGATATTATACCTGAACAAGAATAAACGTCACAAGAATACTGATAAATAAAATTTTTTGAATTTGTGAAAGATATGACTGCTGATAGGGCCATAATCCAACCGTCTTAAGAATTATTCGATTAATTTTATAATAGCGTTCTATTGCGTGCATTTCATATGGGAATTGCGACACAACTGTGGATACGAACTTTAGAATGTCGAATTATTCTCACGAAAGTTTCTGCGAATTTTAAACGATCGATATCCTCGCGCGTTGTGAGCAATCGCAAAAAATGATTATATGTTTCTAATAGTGGAAATATGAATTCATGTTATAGGCGAAATTAGCAAATTAATCTAAATGATCCTAATTTGTAATCAAAAGTAATGTTTCCTAAACATGTAGGGTAAAGAATATTCTTGCGCAAACGCAGTCACTTTTTCTCGGCAACGGAAAAAGTTTCAGTTTCTTTCGATGATCTGTAGGATGAGTTTCTCGATTTGTCTACAGTACAGTATCTACAGTGCAGTTACATATTAAACATAGAAGTATTCATTACTATCGATAAAAAATTTATATTACTGCTTATATTATTATTATATAGTTGCAGATTTATAAATAAAGTGCTAGTAAAAATTTTGACAATAATAAAAAAGTGTATTTAGTTTATTTAATATGTATATTAAAACAATTGTTTATTTAAGATTTTATCTATATAGAGAAATATGCAATGTTTTAGTAAATATTTGATTTAAAAATAATAAAAAATTTTAATGCAATATATTATATATATTATATACATTGTATATTGTGTGTGTGTGTGTGTGTGTATGTATATATATATATACGTATATACACATATATATATATATACTCTTTAAAATATAATTACTTTTTTTAATGCAATTTTATGTACATTTATGTTTTACTCACCGCAGAAATACACACACCATTCAGCGCACAGTAAACTCTTTGTGTACTTACCTGAAAATAAAGGAACAACATATTATTAATAATAAAGCTTAATAATTAATAACTATAGTACTTTTATAAAACTATCAATAATAAAATTACGAAATAATTGGAATATATTATAAGTATATAATAAAATAAATATTTTATAATTTTTTAAAATTTCTCGTACACGTGAAGTATATATATATAAAATTTTTAATAACCTTTTTTATTAAATTAGAAATTTGAACATTCTCCATGTTGAGTTATTTTGCCGAAATTACCACATGCCTTCGTGATCAAATTGAAAAAATGTAGAGAATGTATTATAATATATAACTCCATGTAATACATGTAACTCCATTACGGAATGTAGAGAGGTTCAAGTTATCCCTGGCAGAAGTGATATTTTTTTCCAATAAATTTTTTAATTGCAATGATTCAAGATGTTCATCAGTATCAATATTATTAACTGTATATAAATTTAATTTGCCACATTATGTTTCAATTTAGGATTGTATTTCAAGATCAACAAATAATTGATGCGTAATTCGGTATGAATTAGAAATTGTAAAATTTACACAAAAATATTATTTAAGCAGCAAAAAGGATAAAGCCTTTACTTCTAAGCTTATCCGTTCTATCCAAAACATTATAACTAATAATTATATTAAAAATAAATTATTTGATGATTATATAACAGAAAAAAAACGATAATACAACGTTAATAAACATTTTTATTTTTTTGCAAATTTTCTATTTTACACACAAACTAATAATATTGTTCCATTTTACATGTAAATTAATAATAAAAATGCATATTATATCAATTGCTTGATTTATAATACAAAAAAGGGTTCATTTATACATAATACTTGATAATTACGTCGTCTATAGAAAAAGATTTCTTTCTATATAATACATCATGATGTTTATAATACGTACATCAGTTTATATTTCCTATAATACGTTTTAATTCATCTCATGTTACTTTACTCGCAACTGAAAAAGCACTCAATGGTCACATACTCGGTTTGTCTTTTCTAGTTAACTTGTGATTCGATTTAATTGATGATATAATAATAGTATTTTTCTAGCTGTAATTAATCACTAAATTGATGGATTTTTTGTAGCGTGCATGTATGTGTGAATGACTTTTAAAGTCATCATCACGTAATCATCAGTTTAATGATTAATCATTGTTAAAAAATAAATATTCTCTTACATTTTTATCAGGTTAATTCTTATAGAAGTAGTGAAACGTATCACGTTCAATCCACCTTTTTCTCCTTTACTCTTTTAATATTTCTTTGACATTTAATTGTTAATATGTATACCTATATTAATTTAAATTTCTGAAAATGCAGATTATCATTTTCTAATGCTATTTTAATCATGTTTTTAGTTATAAACAAATTAAAATAAAAATACACAAATTTCTTCGAATTAATTGGGCTGCACATAAAATAATAAAGTCAGAAGGGGCTGTAAATTTAAACAAATTAATATTAGGTACATCTTAATTGTAATGTATAATTTATTTAGAATTTTTCATGTGCTCATTTTTTATTTAAAAAATCTTGAATATATAAAAATACTGAAAATACGATATCATCGAATCTATAATAAGTGATAACCATTATTCTAATATTTTTAATTTATTATTTTTCATCGTGTTCCAATCCAATTTGACATGTTTCAATGATTGTTTAAATCATTTATACAAAAATTCAATTCATTAATTCGTTATTTACTCTATATTGATTAAATTTTTATTTAAAAATTTAAGTAAAATACAGAAGATGTAATCGATGCTTATGATTTTAATACTAAAATAAAAACATTTATAATTCAAAACACATAAATGATACTGGAAACAATATACAGGGTGGCATGAATATACGACCCCACTCGTCCCGAGCAGATAGAGTGGACTAAACTGAGTAGAAAAGTCCTCTACTATTTTGCAATGCTCGCAATAATTAACGAGATATTAACGTTTAAAGATAGCCGAATACGCGTGTCCGCCCGATCTATTATTGTCGAAGGTATGGCTCGGTCCATCGAGCGCACGGATCTCTAAGCTCGAGGCGGCGCGCCTTGATGCGCCTTTGTCAAAAATGCTCATAAAATTTAAATAAACATTTGCATAATGAGATATGTTTTAATAAACTTTATTTATTGATTCAATGTTCCCTTAAATAAATTACATCATTGCTTCTTAGTGATATATGATTTCTGTTTGTATGTAGTATATGTCAGGTGCTAGAAATCAAAATTACTTCGACATGTTATTAATGCTAAAAATACAGAATGTGTTTAAATTTTGTATAATAATAAGATGTTTATATTTGATTTGAAGCAAATAATTACGTACCTAGAAATCCTTAATTATCTTCACTAATCAATACGTGCAAGTATCACTACATTAAAAATTCTATAACCAATTAAAATATTTTCGTGTTATTTCATTGTCGTGGTATATATTACAGTAAAGTATGATATTGCTGTAGTTATAAGCTAAAAAAATATTGTAATCTTCATATTGCAAACATAAAGCTGTGATTGTTACAAATAATGTAACATTATTGTCTTTTTAATACATTTTCTTTTTATAATTAAATACAATAAATCCATTCCCTAGGAAAAAAAGATAAGATAAATTATTTCCTAGACAATTACTTCACTACAAAGTATTTATTACCGTAGAAAATCCTTCTAAAGAGGTTACATAAAAATGACCAATTATTAGGGTGTGAGTTTTCAGAGAATTTTGCATCAGAAATAAAAGCAATTTTTGTATTGACAATGGAGCTAAATACCACAAAGTATTATATCTAAAAATTAAAAAAAATATTTTACATTTAGCGTTATTTATGAATGCCATTTTTGCTTGTATACATTTACATTTGAATTATAAATGTAACTTTTATTTTACACATTTTAAAAATATAACGATTTTACAAGTATATAAAAAAATTCAAATAAGAAAAAATTTTAAATGAATTTTAGATTGATATAAAAATAAATTAAATAAAAAAAAAATACTATTTTTCTTGTCGATACGGACGTGGTGCTTGATGTTCTTATGCGGGTGCATTATAACTTTCTATACAATTTTGCAAATATTTAGTGGAGATATTTGTTGCAGTAACTAATAACTAGAAAAAAAAGTTATTTTTCAAGAGATAAAAGTTTATCTTTACACAGCCCGTCTTAAGTGACTTCTCATTGATCTTGATGTTGGCCTTGACCTTTTCTGTCGCTCGTTATTCATTAAAAAATCATGAATAAAATAATGATTATGAATAATACGTAATTTTCTGCTTCACTGCTAAAGCAGAAAATTTGTGTGTTTAAGGCAGAGAATTTGTACAGTTTTAAGGCAAAAAATTTGTGTAATTGAAGTTGAAAAGCTTATTTCAGTCTCTTACACAATTTTATGTCTCTTCATACCACCGATGTGTTTGCAAATTACGTAGTATTAATAAAAATTGTTTTTTCAAACTAACTTTTTAATGAATAATGAGCGACAGATAAGGTCAATACCTTGACTTCCTTAAAAGTCAAGGTTAACATCAAGGTCAGTGAAAAGTTATTTGGGGCGAGCTGTATTAGGTGGGGTGAAAAGTAACCTCCTTGGGAATGAAAAAAATTTTTTTCTTATGCAGAATCTCGCCCAAAATATGGCGTGTTCGCTCAGTACTAATCTTTGTAGCATCTGCTAGCTCGCGCACCTTCACTTTCCGGTTAGCCAACACCATTTCATGTATTTTTTTGACATTTTCCTCGGTAACCGCATCGGAGGGCCTGCCGCTGCGGACTTCATCGGTAGTGGAGTTGCGGCCACCACGAAACTCTCGAAACCAATATTTGACGGTGTAATCTGATGGAGTATTAGCCACATAATATTTATCCAACTTTTCTTTTGTTTCCTTCGCCGTTTTGCCTCTCAAAAAATAATGTTTTATGAGAGAACGAAAATCGTTTTCGCAAACACGTCAACAACAATCAGCTCTCAAAACAAAACTAAGGGCAGTATCGCACTGCCACTTGGCATGTCTGCCTAAATATGAACGGACTACAAGGCACCATAAACTTTTTTGCAGTAGTGGCGCATTCTGGCGGTCAAGGAGGTTACTTTTCACCCCACCTAGTATAAAGGTAAACTTTTATTCAAAACTCAAATACACAAATGCATGCGCATACACACACGCACATACGCGCACGCACTATATACTTTTATATATATATATATATATATACACACGCATATAATTATGTATGAATATTCGTATATAAATATATATCTACGTACATACACGAGTGAGAGGTTGCCTAAAGCCCGTATCCAGAGACTGAGATTGGATTAAAATTTAACCAGGAGAAAGGAAACCACTATAAACTTTAGTAAACTTTGCTTTAATAGATCAAATTCTAATGTAATCTCAATATCAATTTGTAGATATGAGCTTAATGCTATGTGCAATATTGTTATGTGTGCAACGCGCTGTGTGCAATATGATTGTGTGTAAACTAAGCTGTAGGCAATTATTTTGTACGTAAAAAGAACCCTTCTAAATCAATTAAATTGATTAAAAACATTTTTTCACATAAACAGAGCAAGATCATTTGTATAGAAATGATCAAGCATCAAGATCTGCTTTTATTGAAAATAGGATTTCATTTTATGAAATAATTTACTGCCAAATATTTATATTATTCTAGAATAACAATTAATGTCTCCTGAAACATCATTAATTTAATATAAAAAAATAGATTATTTAACGCATTCAATGACCACGCACTAAAGTAAATCCTTAGAAGCTAGGTCGGTTTCCACATTTGACTAAACATATGATAGAATAATTATAAAACTCAAGAAGAGATAATTGACACCTTTTCTTATAATTTAATGTTTAATTTTATGATTATTTTTTGGACGTAATAGTTTAGGAACTGATTTGGTCATAAAAAATAAGAATCTTTATATAATACTTACGCAGCATTAAATATTTCTGCGCTATGATCGGTAAGAGTTTGTCCAACGAAATTAGGTGCAAACAAGACTATAAAATGAGCTCCTACCATACCGAAGCACATTGTTATTTCGGAAATTTCATTTGAGATTGTTAGTGCATTAAGTAGCTATAAAAATATATTATATTCATATTTTAATTTTTATTGTACAATACCAACAATTAATACCAACAGAAATTTAATTCAATGTAAAATGCAAAAAAATATTACATATTCGAAATACATTACTTACTCGAAAAAGACTGCAACTTAAAGATATTACGCTGATTAGCATTATAGCGGAATACCATTTGTTCATAATATTCATAAAAAATGTGGAAAACCTTCAATAGTGAAGAAAAAAACTAATTCATGTGTCATATATAAAGGCATAAAAAATGTATTCTTTTTAAATTAAGATTAATGTGCATCATGTATAATAGATGATAGTTAAAAGAGTAAATTAAGTGAAGACTAACTCAATAGATTTTCTATGAATATGAACAGCACGATTAATTTTCTGATACATCACGCGTGTTTTCCGATAGGCCGAAATTTGAAGTGTATGTTTAGTGACTGTACTTTCGATTACGTTACTGCAAATAATTTATATAACGTCAACAATCTAATAAATTTTTTTATCAAAATTAAAAGATACACACTTACCTAGCGATTTTAAAAGTTGCGCAACAATGTCTGAGAAACGCTAATGATAATGATCCCGTTGCAAGCACCGTAAACATTCCAATTAGCAATGTTATGATTTCATATATAAAATAAATATAAAAATACTGTTTCTCATCAATAAAAAATTCAAAATCTATCTTTACTTTACGTAGTCGAGATGTATTCATCGGCATGGCAGCGTCAAGGATAACCGGTATCAATTCGACAATTATAAAAAAACATAAACTAAATGCGGCAGTAACTAAAAATGTAAAAAATAACAAGATATGCCCTTATATATACCCTTATTTAAATATCATAAATAAATAATTTCAAACAGAGATGTACATATTAAAAAATTTTATTTATAATTTATTTTATAATTTACTTACAAACAAAAATTAATGATACAAGACGATTTTCAATAGCATACTTCTCCAATATTTTAATTTCGTTATTATCTTCGATTGAATTCCAGTCTACTTTTACTTGTTTCAACAAATATTTAACCTATCATTTAAACAGTTATAACAATTATTAAATAATTATAGCCTCCTAAATTTTTCCTATGAGAATTATAATCTTTGATTGTAAAAGTATTTTATTATAAAAAAAATTAGAAGTAATACTTACTTCTTTAGAATTAAAATAATAAGAGTTGTAATTTACAATATACAATATGGTAATGAAAATATATGAAAATTCTTTAAAAATAAATTCCAAATTGCATGTCGATGTTAAAAAAGTTGTAAACTGCAATACATAAATATGATAATAATATATCGAATTTATGTAATAAAAAATTGTACAAAAAAAGCGTTACTTATAAGAAGATAACGATCGAGAAATACCTGAAATAAAAGAGTGAAACAATATGCGCCAAGGAAGAACACAAATTGCACTTGCATAACAATCGGTGTTTGATAAGGCCATAAACCAATTGCTGTTAGCATAATCCGATAAATGTTGTAATAACGTTTGCCAGAAAATACTATTTTAGTCATTGTCAGTAGACAAAGTACGTTTGAAAAGGAAAATATCATTGATAATATCATCAAGCATACTGAATACTTTTTCTTCCACAAAATATCTCTTAAAGGCAAAAAAATTACACAATGATGTAATTTAATAATTTTCTATAATTATGCAGTGACAACAAAAATTCTATAGTTCTATCATTTGAAATAATCATATGCTACATTAAAAACTATTTTACGACAATTGTCAATATTGTGAGAAAATATATATCTTATTACGTTCTTCTATAGTTTGGATCGGCGGAGTTCGGAATAACTTGGTGCAAGAGTGTAATTTAATTCACAGTGTGACAGACTTCAGTGAATAAACAAATTCTATCTTGATCAATTGACTAGTATATACTTTATAGTACAAGATATCTAGCTTTACGAAAGGAATCTTCTTTTATGAATGATGTACATGCATTATACGCATATATTTTATTCGTCTTTTGCAAGAATCGATATTGATTACTAGGTTCAGACGTCTAGGCACAATTATAGGCTACGTGCGAAGAACCATTGCACGCGTGTTAATCGAATGCTCGTTAAAGTAAAGTAGAAACATTTCGGCCGAGGTGCAGTCTGCTCAATATAAATAAAGTGCGCGGCGGTTTTCCGTGCGCGACCTTCTTTATCGTTCCTGAACGTCAGAATCCTTTCGACATTACTTGGCATGGTATAAAAGATTGTTTTGATGTAAAAAAGAAATATTGTAGATATTTTAACGTATCACTTTCAGTTATGTAATATTGATTCCAGTAAGTATCCAGTTTTAATACAAGAAATGTAGATATTAATTTTAGTTGTTGCAGTTAATTAACTAAACTATAGTATTCAGTAAGTAAGAAACATTTTGAAACATTTCAGCAACGTTATAACAACTTACAACAACCATAAACAATATTAATAATAATAATAATATTACGTAAACATAAAATTCATTTAATTTTGTATGTTTATATAAAATTCAACAAAAGAGGAAAGAAAGAGAGATAGAAGGGAAGAAAAAGAATTGTTGTACAAGACGACAACAACAATATTTTAAATTATATAATATACTTCAATATTTCTATTCATGTATTTTAAGATCAATATTTTCATTTTTATGTGCTTTTAAGTATAGATTTACTGATATATGATTTCCGTTTTATATCAATTATATGTCAGTGCTAGAAATCAAAATTATTTTTGATATGTTAATGTTAATATCAATATATATTACAGCATATGTTTAATTAATAATATAATGATCAAGACAATATAATATTTGTTTAAGTGAATAATTACGTACCACGAAATCATTAATTATTTTCTACAATCAGTACGTGCAAGTTTACTACATTAAAATTTCTGTAACCAATTACAATTTTTTGTGTGTTACTTCATCGTTGTGGTATATATTACAGTAAAGTATGATATTGCTGTAGTTATAAGCTAAAAAAGTATTTTAATCTTCATATCGGAATCATAAAGTTTTGATCGTTACAAACAATGTTATATGACATTATTGTCTTTTAAATATATATTAAATATAATATATCCTTTCCCTAGGAAAAAGAAGATAAGATAAATTGTTTCCTAGACAATTAGTTCGTTACAAAGTATTTATTACCGTAGAAAATTCCTCTAGAGATGTTACATAAATACGACCAATTATTAGCGTGTGAGTTTTCAAAGAATTTTGCATCACAAATAGAAGCAATTTTTGTATTGATAATGGGGCTAAATACCACATTGTATTATACCTAAAAATTAAAAAGTATTGCATTTAGCGTTATTTTTACTTATATTTTTACTTTTATATTTATACATTTAAATGACAAACGTTCAATTTTCCACATTTTTAAAACAAATATATAAATATATATAACGAATTTATAAATGTATATAGTATACATATTCAAATAAGAAACAATTTTTAACAAATTTTAGATCAATAAATATAAATCGAATGAAATAAAGCATCCTATTTTTTATCCAAACGGATGTGATGCTTGATATTTATATGTACACATGCGCTATGAATATTTTATTCAATTACAATGATATTTTTCAATTCTATAAATTACGCGTCAATTCAGTTTGTCACACTTAAAAAAAAGTAAACATTAACTAAATTTGGAAATAACAAATTACATTAATCGTCAATTAAATAATGATGCTAATAAACATCTTAAAATACTGCATAAAACTTATTTTGAAAAATATCATTTCAATGGGAGTCCGGAATTAGATTCTTCCCATATTCTACCGAAGTCTTACTAATTCGATTATTGAGGCACGTAGAGATATATTTGTCGCAATAACTAGTAACTAGTGAGAGAAAGTTATTTTTCAAGAATAAGTGTATAAACAATTACAAATGAAATTTAGATTGATGAGAATAAATCAAATTTAGAATTAAATAAAAGAAAGAATTCTGTTTTCGGACAAAGCGAATTTTGATGTTTATAGAAATATGTATATGTATATATTTACAAATTTATATTCAAATATTATCAGTTACAAAGATTAAACACACATATACGCACACAGTCATCTACTGATGTTTCATATATATATTGTATGTGTACACGCACACAAAACACACACACACGCGCGCGGAGAGGGCTGCTATTTGCCTAAAATCCGAATCAGACTAGAGATTGAGATTGGATTAGAATTTAACCAAGCAGAAGAAAGTAAACCAATATCAACTTTAGTGAATTTTGATTTGATTGTCAAATTCGAATGCAATCTCAATCTCAATCTTTAGTCTCTTATGTGCTTAACGCTGGATGCAATACTGTCATGTGTATAACGTGCTGTGTGCAATATCATCGTGTGTGCAATGCGCTGTAATAGTATTTAACATATTCAATAATCACGCTCTGAAGCGAATCCTCAATTTCTGTATCCTTTTGACACAGAATGATGGATCCATTATAATAATTAAGCAGAAACAATTGTTCTTTTCTTATAACTTAATGTTTAATTTTATAAATATTTTAAGAAAATAATAGTTTAGGAATTGCTAAAAAATATCATACGAGATACATGGACATTGAATTTACCGAAAAAATGAGTTTGTTTTGGCCACTGGTCAACAAAAATTTGAATCTTTATAATACTTACGCAGCATTAAATATTTCTGCGCTATGATCAGTAAGAGATTGTCCAATAAAATTAGGTACAAGAAGAAACAGAAAATGGGCTAATACTATACCAATGCACATTATTATTTCAGAAACCTCATTTGATACTGTTAATACAATAAGCAGCTATAAAAATATATTGTATTACTATTCATATTTTAATTTTTAATGTATAAATTAATAACTACAATAATTCAATTCAATTAAAACGCAAAAAATACGTTACTTACTCGAAAAAGATTGCAACTTAAAGATATAACGCTGATTATTACTACAGCAAAATACCATTTGTTCATAATATTCATAAAAAATGTAGAAAACCTTTAATAGCGAAGAAAAATCTAATTCATACTTTTGAGTCATATACAAGAGCATAAAAAATGTTCTTTTAAAATTAAGATTAATGTGCATCATGGAATAATAGATAATCGTTAAAAGAATAAGTTATATGAAAACTAACTCAATAGATTTTCTATGAATGTGAACAGCACGATTAATTCTCTGATACATCACTCGTGTTTTCTGATAAGCAGGGATTTGAAGTGTATGTTTAGTCACTGTATTTTCAATTACATTACTGCAAAATATTTATATATAATCAACAATTTAAGATAGATATTTTCTTTTTAAAGATACGAAAAATCTTTTTTAGAGATATTGCCTGTATTAAGGCAATATTAAAAGATACAAACTTACCTAGCAATTTTAAAAGTAGCGCAACAATGCCTGACAAACGCTAATGATAACGTTCCTGTTGCAAGTAATGTAAGCATTCCAATTAATATTATTATAACTTCATGTATTAAATAAATATAAAAATACTGTTTCTCGTCAATAAAAAGTTCGAAGTCCATCTTTATTTTACGTGGTCGAGATATATTCATCGGTATGACAGCGTCAAGAATAACTGGTATCAATTCGACAATTATAATAAAAAATGCACTAAGTGCGATGAAAACTGAAAATGTAAATAACAAAATAATATATAACTTTATTTAGTGATTATAAATAAATAATTTCAATTGGAGTAGTATATATTAATATATATATATATATATATATATATATATATATAAAATTTAGATTATAATTACTTACAACCTAAAATTAATGACAGAAGACGATTTTCAATAGCATACTTCTCCAATATTCTAATTTCGTTATTATCTTTGATAGAATTCCAGTCCACTTTTATTTGTTTCAACAAATATTTAATCTATCATAAAACAATTATTGCTTTCAAAATTCCTTTTACTTACAAGAATTAAAATTTTCGGATGTAAAAAGCTTCTGCTTCAAAAAGCTTCAAAAAGAAAATTGGAAGTAATACTTACTTCTTTAGAATTAAAATAATAAGAATTATAATTTACAACATATAACATGGTAATAAAAATATATGAAAGTTCTTTGAAAATAAATTCCAAGTTGCATGTCGTTGTCAAAAAAGTTGTAAACTGCAACACATAAATATAAAAATATATCGTATTTACGTAATAAAAAATCACATAAAAAATGGTTGTGTGTAAGAAGAAAAGGATCGAGAAATACTTGGAACAAAAGAATGAAACAATATGCGCCAAGGAAGAACACTGATTGCACTTGCATAACAATCGATGTTTGATAAGGCCACAAACCAATCGCTGTCAGCATTATCCGATAAATGTTGTAATAACGTTCACCGGAAAAGACCATTTATTCGTTGCCGATAGAATAGACGTAATACGTTTGTGAAAAGAAATGTGGATAATGTGATGTCACCAAGCATACTGAATATTTTTTTATTTTTCGCAAAATATCTCTTGGAAACCAAAAGTTATGGCATAGCATGTAATTTAATAATTTTCTATAATTAAGATTTAAGAACGCGGTAAGAACAACAATTCTATGTTTCCATCAATAGCATTTAGAATAATCATATGCTACATTAAAAATTATTATTTGGCGGCAATTGCCAGTATTATAAGAAAATGTATATTTTATTCGGTTCTTATAGTTGGTATAATTTAGACCGGCGCAGTTCAGTATAAATTGGCGCGAGAGCGTAGTTCACAGTGCAACAAACTCCAGTTGATAAAAAAATATTATCTTAAATTGCTTGAATATACCTTATAGTGCAAGACATTAGATATCTAGCTACTCGAGGGCAATCTTCTCTTATGAATGATGTATTACATGCATATATTTTAATAATTTTTTCGAAAGTTTGTATTGTTTACTAAGGTTCAAACATTCGGCAACGATGAGATACGTGTGAAGGATCATTGCGCGTGAATTAATCGAGTGTTTGTTAAAGTGAAGTATAGCAGTTCGGTAGGGATGCGGCATGTACTCAATATAAATAAAGCGCACAGTGGTTTTTCGCACGCGCCTTCCTCTATCATGAATTCAATTATCAGAATCCTTTCAATTATCTATACATTACTTGGATCATAAAAGGCAACTAAAATTTGAAAATATACTTATAATTAAATATATTTCCAAATTTTTATCATAAATATATATATAAGTATATATCTGTATACAAAAAGGAGATTCATCAATCATCAATCATTTTTAGTTAAGCATATTTAATATGTTGAAAATGTTTGTGAACATATTTATGCAATGAGATATTTATATATATTGATTTATATATATGAGATATTTTAATAAATTTTATTTGTTGATTCAGTGATCTCTTAAATAAATTATATCAATGCTTATTACTGCTTTATGATTTCCGTTTATATGTATTATATGTCGGTGCTAGAAATTAAAATTATTTTTGACATGTTAATACTAATATTAGTATATGATACAGTCTATATATAATTTTATAAATTAATATAATGATTATATGATAATATGATTAAGTAAATAATTACATACCCAGAAATCTTTAATTATCTTTTGTAATCAATATGTGCAAGTATTACAACATCAAAATTTCTATAACTAATTAAAATTTTTTGTGTATTACTTTATTGTGTGGTATATATAATATGAAGTTTATGATTTATTTAAATAAATAATTACGTACCTAGGAATTCGGCATAGTCTTCTGTTATTAGTACAAATATCACTACATGCAAAGTTCTATAATCATTTAAAATATTTGTTTTGTATTATTTCATCGTTGTGGTATATATTACAGTAAAGTATGATATTGCTGTAGTTATAAGCTAAAAAAGTGTTTTAATTTCTTAATCTTTACATTACAATCATTCGATTTGAGTATTATAAATAATGTTATGCATCATATATTGTCTTTTTAAATATAGATATTAAATATAATTTTAAAAAATTAAACAACTTTTTTCTAGATAATTAATTTACTATAAGATATTTCCTAGATGATTAATTTACTATAAGATATTTATTACTGTAGAAAATCCTTGTAAAGATGATACATAAACACGACCAATTGTTAGATTGTGAGATTTCAGAGAATTTTGCATCACAAATAAAAGCAATCTTTGTATTGATAAAGGAGCTATATACCATAATGTGTTATACCTAAAAATAAAAAAATTAGGAATGCACCATAAAATTATCGGATACCGGATATCGAATTTTCAGATGTCGGATATCCGGTAGAGCAATTATCCAACAAAATACTGAATATTTTCTAGGATATCCGGTCGGATATCTGGAACAAGGATTCCAAAAAAAATGCAAAAGAGAAATAGCAATAATAATTTTCTTTATCTTCCCAACATGATAAAAAGAAAAAGAGGGAAGATGAACTGTGTAAGAAATTCAGCTTAAAAAGAATAAAGTTCTGCATTAATGACGCAAACTTTCAATATAAAATTTTAACCAGATATACGTTACCGGATACCAATGATATTAGTATCTATCCGACTGGATAGTAAAAAACGCCGGATAATATTATATCAGATACCAGATATTTTCTGGATATTCTTTTCCGGCGAATTCTTAAAAAAAATGTTAGATTTAACATTACGTATTTAAGTTATTTTTGTTTATGTTTGCGCATTTAAATTATACGTCTACTTCTTATTTGTTTTCAAAATATAATGAATGTATAATGAATTTATAAGTATTTAGAGATACAAATACGAAAAAATTTTAAATAAAATTTAGACCAATAAGAATATATCCAATAAAAGAAAAAAAATTCTATTTTCGATCAAAGCGTACATGGTGCTTTATATTTACTTGCAGATGATATGAATACCTATTCTATGCAATTTTATAAATATATTTTTTACTTCTATAAACTATGTGCCAATCTGATTAATCGGATTCAAAACACAATCATTAACTGAAGTAGGAAATAACTTCACAAATTACATTAATCGTTAATTTAATAATGATGCTAATAAATATCTTGAAGCACTGTAAAGAATTTATTATGAAAAATATGTATTGTATATGTACATAGTATATGTATTATACGTTATATATGACAGCATACAAGTGCTCTTGCAGATAAACATACAAATGAATCTCATAAAAGAGATTTTTTAAATGCTTCTAACCCAGCAACTAACAATAAAAATGTTTTGCTCAGTGAGATTTTTTATCAGAAATGGAAAAATCACAACAATCACAAATTCAATCAAATTGACAAATGTTCTTCATATAAATCGTGGAGGATCTTTTGCATAAGAAAAGCATCAAGACCTACTTTCACGGAAAATAAGATTTTTTTCTTTCATTATGAAATAATTTTTATATGAAATAATTTTTGTGATCAAATATTTATGTAAACATTATTCTAGGATAACAATGATTCTTTAAACATTATTAATCTCATATGCAATATTATAATCTATTGTAATCTAAATAATTATTTAACACATTCAATATCCACACAATGAAGTGAATTCCTGGAGCAACGTTTCTATTTTCGATTTCTATCCTTCCGATTTTATATAATGGAAATATTATAATTGTTACCAAATAAAAACATTTATTCTTTCCTTATAATTTAATTTTAAAATTTACGATTATTTTCGAAGATATAATAGTTTGGAAATTGAAAAATATCATAAAATATATGGATACTCTGAATTTGTCGAAGAAATTAATTTATCTCCTTCATATATCATTGAATTTAAGTCTTCATATGATACTTACGCGGCATTAAATATTTCCGCGCAGTGATCAATAACTAATTGACCAATAAAATTAGGTGCAAATATAAATAGAAAATGGGCTACTACCATACCGAAGCATATTGTTATTTCAGAAATCTCATTTGACACAGTTAATGCATTAAACAACTGTAAGAATATATTATATTACCATCTATATATTTCAAGATCATATAAGATACGGATATAAAAATTGAATTAAATATAAGATGAAAAAAATGTATTACATGTACATAAGTGAAATACTTACTCGAAAAAGATTGCAACTTAAAGATATTACACTTATTACCACTATAGCGAAATGCCATTTACTCATAATATTTACAAAGAATGTGGAAAATCTTTAATAACAAAGAAAAATATAATTCATACCTTTACGTCAAATATACATATAAAGACATTAAAAATGTGCTTTTTTCAGATTAATGTGCGACATTAATAATAAGAAATAATACATAAAAAAATTAAATAAAATAAAGACTAACTGAATAGACTTCCTATGAATGTGAACAGCACGAATAATTTTCTTATACATCACATGTGTTTTCCGATAAGCAGATATGTGAAGTGTACGTTTAGTCACTGTATTTTCGATAATATTACTGCAAACAATTTGAATATAAACAATTCAAGATAGATTAAGTTTTGCGCAAAATTAAAAGATACGCTTACCTAGCAATTTTAAAAGTTGCGCAACAATGACTGAGAAATGCCAGTGATAATGTTCCAGTTGCAAGTATCGTAAACATTCCAATTATCATTAATATGACTTCATGTATTAAATAAATATAAAAATATTGTTCCTCATCAATAAAGAATTCAAAATCCATTTTTATTTTACGTAGCCGAGATTTGTTCATCGGTGTGATAGCGTCAAGTACAACTGGTGTCAATTCAATAGTTATAATAAGAAATATAGCAAATGCAATAATAACTGAAAATGTTAAAAATAGAAATATCATACAACTTTATTTAATTATCATAAGTAAACAATTTTAAACAAAGAGAAACAATTATTGCTTCCTAAATTCCTCTTGTAAGAATCAAAAACGTAAAGGTAAAAAGACTTCGCCATAAAAATAATATTGCAAGCATAATATATATTATATATATTTATATATATTACTTACTTCTTTAGAATTAAAATAATAAGAATGATAATTTACAATATATAACATAGTAATAAAAATATATGAAAGTTCTTTAAAAATAAATTCCAAGTTGCATGTCGTTGTTAAAAAGGTCGTAAACTGCAATATATACATGTGACAACAATATATCAAATTTATGTAATAAGGAATCACCAAAGAAAACATTGTATAAAAAAAAAGAATCGAAATACCTGGAATAAAAGAATAAAACAATATGCGCTAAGGAAGAACACTGATAGCATTTGCGTAATAATCGGCGTTTGATAAGGCCATAAACCAATCGCTGTCAACATAATTCGATAAATGTTATAATAACGTTCACCAGAGAAAACCATCTTACTTAACAGAATAAGTTTGGAATGAAAATATCGCGGATATATTCTGAATAATATCGTATCACGAAGTATACTAAACACTTTTTTATTTTCCATAAAACATCTCTTGTAGGCAAAAAAAATATGTAGCACGACGATATAATTTAGTAATTTTCTATAATTGCGCGGTTAGAACAAAAAGTGTTATAATTCCATCAATAGTCGTTTTTAATGTAGCATATCATTTAAAATAATGATACATTATATTACATAAAATTATTTTGCGACAGTTGTCAGTGTTATAAGAAAATATACATTTTATTTTGTTCTTATAGTTTTGACCGGCGCAGTTCGAACTTGTAACTTGTTAGTGCGAGAGCGTTCACAGTGTGAAAAAACTCTAGCGGACAAACAAATTCTATATTAAAACAATTGAAGATACCTTAATGTAAAACATTACATATTTAGCATTTCAAAAGCAATATTATGTTTTCATAACGTGTTACATGTATCACATGCAGGTATTTTATTGGTTTTTTTTTTACAAAAGAAAGTTGGTATTGTTTATTATTATAGGATTCAAATATAATCACGAGGTACATCGCCATAAGATATCTCAATGCGCAAGTGAATTGAATGCTTGCTGAAGTGATAACAATATTTTGACTGGCATGCGACTTACTTATAAACAAAATTTGAAGTTTTCCGCACTGAAGTTTTTCGTATGCGCCCCGCGATCGTGCCACACGTTCAAATTCTATTGATTACTTTACTTTACGCAATATAAAAAAATGTTCTAATGTAAGACATACTGTACATCTGCTTTAAAATATCACTGTTTATTATAACAGTGATTTCAGTAAATATATAATTTTAATGTAAAAAATAATGTGTATTATTTCATTATTATTTTGTAAATTATCTTCAAAATCTTTAAAATATAAGTCTCTTGTGAATTAATTTTAAGAAATTTCTAATATTAATATTTTTAAATGTAACATAGAATGGAAGTAAAATTGCACAGAAAGAAGTTATACGCACAAGTAAAATATTTATTAAATTTAAAATTAAAAATTAGCGTTTCATAAGATAATTCCATTCCTAGGGCTTTACGAAATCGCCATAACAGAAAGTTTAATAAAATGATGCTTGACATGCAGTAAACAATTACAATACCTTAAATACAATACCTTAAATATACATATATAAATATATATATATATATATATATATATATATATATATATATATATATACATACATACATAAGCAATAATATTTTTTGTAATTACGTATTTCGTCATTTTCAGTGTATACATGCTATGGAATTTGTCTTATAACATTGCATTAGGATGACGATAAGTAATCTTAACGATGCCATATCGCTATTGTGGAATATCAGTTATTGTTAAGTAAAATAATGTCGTGGTTAAAAGCTACAATAATATAATTTTTTTTTACATTTCTAATTTCAAACACGAAAAAAATTCTAGTTTTTATAATTATATAATTAAATTGTTGATTTAAATTTTGCGAAATATACTAAATTTTTTTTTATACAAAAATAAAATTTTCTATTAAAAAATTTACGTAATTATGATTTTTAAGTGATTAACATCTTAATTGTTATATATATATATACATTAATATAGCAAAATCTTTCTGTGATGTCACGAACATATTACAGAAAACTGATTTAAAACTTTTTTTTACGATGCATTAAAAAAAGTAGTACTTACTGTGATGACAATGGAATAATATATCACAATACATTACAAAATACATTCTAAAGAATTTTAAAGGTTTATTGAATTTTGTATAAGTATGGTTAAATATAAAATTGATTTATTATTAATTTGGTTTGTTTTTATATAATTCGACAAAAAAAAGAAAGAAAAAGACGGAAACAGAGAGAGAGAGAGAGAGAGGGGGGGGGGGAGGGAGAGAGAGAGAGAGAGAGAGAGAGAGAGAGAGAGAGAGAGAGAGAGAGAGAAAGAGAGAGATTGCTATATAACTTGACAATGACGATATTCCAATTTAGAGATATTTCTATATATTTCTATATATTTATGCATTTCAAGATTTATATTTCCATTTTTATGTGTTTTTAAATTCAATTAACTTCTACTAGTTAAAATAAAAGAAATATTTTACAATTAATATTTAGAAATATACTAAATCAAATGCATTTTTTATATGTAAAAAGTGATTTAAGAATTTTCAGGTAAATATATGTGTTGAAAATGATCGCGAAAACATTTATGTAATGAGATACAGTTTTATTTGTTGATCCAATGTTTCTTGAATAAATTATATCATTGTTTATTATTCATGTATAATTTGCATTTAAATGTATTATATGTCAAGTGCTAGAAATAAAAATTATTCTCGCTATGTTAATGATAATATTAAGGTCTCAATAACTGGACATGTACCTATGTATGAACATTTACACAAAACTTTATTTGTTTATATTACTATTAATCTTAAATGATTTTTAAAATAATTTTTAATTATACAATTATTTTATAATATTGTAACAGAGAGACATTTAAAATAATAATATTAATAATATTAATAATATTAATAATATTATTAATAATAATAATATTAAATTTTGTGTGTAAGTCTCCGGACATAGATACTTGTCTAGTTATTGTAACGTTTACCTCACATATGTTTGCATAATGAAATTTATTCAAGTAGTTTTATTTAAATAAATAATTACGTACCTTAATTATTTTCACTAACCAATGCAAATATCAATACATTCAAAGTTCTATATCCAATTAAAAATTTGTTTTGTATTATTTCATTGCCGTACATATTACAGTAAAATAGGATATTGCAGTAGTTACAAGCTAAAAAAAATATTTTAATCTTCATATTACAAACGTTAAATTGATTATTACAAACAGTATTATGTAAAATTGTATTTAAATACTTATTTTTTAAATACAATAAATATATTCTCTGAGAGAAAAAAAGTCAAGATAAATTTTTTTCTCTACACAATTAGTTTATTGCACTGAGAATCCCATTTGGTAGAGTCAACTAGTTTTTTGGATGAATTTAGCAAATAAATTTTTCATTGATGCAAAAAAATAATTTAGTTAAAGTAACAAATTTGATTATGTAACAGTTTATTTGTGTTAGCAGAAACGAATGAAATATTACAATAACCAAAAATTTTTTTGCTTCAATTAAAAATTAATTTATTTATCAATCAAAAATTTATTTGACCATATTAAAAGAAGAGTTGTTTTAATATTAGTAAAACAGTTAATTCAACTAAATGAGATTCTCAGTGCATCACTAAAAGAATTTATATTACCATAGAAAATCCCTCTAGAGATGTTACATAAATATATCCAACTGTTAGGGTGTAAGATTTCAAAGAATTTTGCATCACAAATAAAAGTAATTTTTGCATTGATAATGGAGCTAAATACCACATTGTGTTATACCTTAAAAAAATTAGATTTTACATGATTTATAACAGTCATGGGTTTGCTTATAATTCAAATTGTAAAAAGTTTCAATTCTTTTACACTCGTTACAAGTGTAGTGAATATTACAATTATACAAAGTTTCAAATATGAAATAATTTTAATTAAAATTTAGATCGATAAGAATAAATCACATAAGAAAAAAAAATTTTATTTTAAATTAAAGTGACGTATGTACTTGATGTTCATATGTAGATGTGCTGCAAATAATCTACAAATTTTAACAATATACATTTAAATTCTATAAACTACATGCCAATTCCGTATATACGAAATATAATTACTAACTGATATAGAAAATAACATTACAAATTACATTAATCGTTAATTTAAAAATGATGCTAACAAGCATCTTAAAATATTGTAAAGGACTTATTGCGAAAAATATTATCTCAGTGGGAATTCGAAACTAAATAGGTCGCTTCGTAGAAGCGTTTTACGAATTCAATTATCGCATGTGGAGATATTTGCTATAACAATAAAATAAAAATATATAATTGATAATACATGTTTCTTTTTCAAGGAAAAATGACTAAATAATTGTAAGTAAAATTTAAATCAATCAAAAAAGAATTCTATTTTCGATTAAAGCGGATGGCGATGCTTACCTATAGAATGAAAAAATATTATAAAATTGCAAAGAGGGATGCCAACGGTACATGAAGGATTCTGGCTTAAGGAGTATGTGACAGAAAACTCACATGTTTAAGGAATATTTACCCAATTAAAGTAGGGAAAACCGGGGCTGGTTGTCGCACGGAGTTGATTGTCAAAATGTTTATAACTTAAACAGGACATGGCAGAAAAACATGGCTTTTTTTTGAATGTAGATAGCTGATATAATATTAATTTGTTGTGTAAAATAATTTGCACCACAAGCATTGTATATATTATGTATAGCAATTTTTAAGAAAATGAAGTTGATGAGTAAATTTTTCTTATCACTTATTTTGTTATCTGACAAGTCTTTGGTATTATTAATCGCGATATTCCAACATTCAAAGAAAATGATATATCTTAGAAAATCTTTGCTACAATTAATTAATCATTATTCTGAATAAGTTTATGAATACAATCTCTTTTAAAAAATGATTATGTCGGTTAAATTGATCAAAATGAAACGAGATTAGGTGACAATTAATTTTAATATCTTTAGAGGGGACACATTTTCAGAAAATATATTTAAAAATATATTATATTTCATATATATATTTATAGCTATATATGTTTTTTCATTTTTCTTGCAGAAACTACGATACAAAAACAAATTACATATATTTTATGATTAAAATAATTATTTTATTTATATTAATCATTTGTATATTATAATTACTATTATTTCTCAAATAGAACTAATATTAAAATAAAAATTGTATTTTTTATAAGTGTTGTCTATAATAAATATGCTTCTATTCCTAGAATGTGTAATAATCAATCCAGAATACAGGGATAATTGTCACATTTTCGCAGCTTCATTTAAAATTAAATAACTTCTTTTTAGGATATGATGAATTCACGAGTAATATTTTTTTTAATACCGAAAGGATGTAAGTATATTGTAACGTATATTTCAAAATTAGACATCCACTTTTTCTAAAAATCACTAATTAAAAACTATGACAGCGGATTCCGGTCACCCATAAAAAAAATTAATCTTTAAATTTTAATGCCATTATTCGATTTCCCGCTACAATTTCAATGAAGCTTAATTTTGAGGGGCAATTTGGATATCTTAAAGGATAATTTGAATAATATTGAAAATGATCATTAAAATTACAACAAAAATCAAATTCGATATTAACCCTAGGAAGCTATTGTTATTTTTAGTCACTGCAGGGTCTGTGAAACACTGTTGTCACGCTATATCTTTGGACTGAAAACGTACTTTTTAGCTCAAACCGTGTAAAATTTATACCTCAAAGTCAGACAAAGACAAATAAATATGAATCAAATAAATAATATTTTATTTTCAATTAATTACAATGCTTCAAAGCAATGTAAAAAATCGCGAGGATCGATAGGATCCAGTAGTTCAAGTATTTTAACCCTAGCAAACGAGTGGTTTACTAGGGTTAAAATATTTGAACTCGTCCATGATTTAGCCTTGTTTACGTACTTTCTACATAGATTTCATAAAAGCTTAAGAAAGCAAGATATATTCTTATAAAGTGCAGTAACAACAAAAATTTTCTACCTACTTTGTTTAATATAAAACTCTCCACAGACTTCTAGATACTATTTCAAACCTACTTAAATATGGAGACTACAGTATCTTGTTTGCTACTAATCCCAAATATAAAACATGTCATCTCAAATTTTTTTGAAATTCTTGCAAACGCTTACTATTATCCAAACCACACAATTCTAATGTTCTCGCTATATCCTAATTCTCCTGTTCGACAAAGTTTAAGGTATTTAACGTAAAAATTCCCCGCAATTTCAAATTTTCGAACATACACACATGCATGCGCGCGCGTGTACATAACCGCACGCAGCAGATTCTACAAATATTTATACAACGTTATATATATGTATTATACATTTGGAAATACGGTAGCCTCGTATGTACAGGGTGTCTGGAAATAATCCCCAAAGATTTCATGGGCAGGTAGAGCGGACTAAACTGAGTCGAAAAGTCCTTTACCATTTTGTAAGTATCCCTAATAGTTAATGAGATATTAATCCTTAAAAATAGTCCTCCGAATACGCCCGCCTACTACTGCGAAGTGTATATATGCCCCATGCCGCGCATACCGCCGCGAATCTCGATAGCTCGGACAATGCGCTTGCCAAGTTATCCCCGCTTCCCACTGTTCGCGTGTCACTGTTCGCGATCGGTAGGCGTATACACTTCGAAGGACTCAATTTAGTCCGCTCTATCTGCCCATGAAATCTTTGGGGATTATTTCTAGACATCCTGTATATATATGAGCATACAAATGCTCTTTTAGGCAAACGTATGAAGAGATCTCATAAAAGAGATGTTTAAATGGCTAACTCAGCAACCAACCATGGAAGTATTTTGTCCAAGAGATTTTTGATAGGAGATGTAAGAATTATAACAATTGCAAAAATCAAATTGACTAAAAATATTTTCTTCATATAAATCGTCGGGAATTCTTTGCATAAGAACATATCAAGCATCAAGACCTGCTTTTTCACCAAAAATAGGATTCCTTCTCTCATTACAGTAAAAAATTTATAAACAAATATTTATTGGGTCATTTAAAAAGTATCCGCAGTTTTTTCATTCAAAAATTGAACAAAAAACCGCGGATATTTTTTAAATGACTTAATATGTTAACATTTTCCTAAAATAACAATGATTCTTAAATATTATTGATTTAATATAAAAGAACAGATTATTTAATATATACAATCCATTGAATCCCTAAGAGTTAGGTCGATTTTGATATATTCCCAACTCAGTATAATGGATATGTTATAACAATTACTAAGTAGAGACTTCTTTTTCTTTATATAATAATTTAATTTTTAACTAACTTTTTAATAACTTTATGATTATTTTGACAAGATGTAATACATTGGAAATTGATGAAAAATATCATTAAATAAGAAACAAAATATCATATAACATGGACACAGCAAAATATGAACTGTCGAAAAAATTAATTTGTTTCGTTCATTTATAATTCGACATGCATTTTATATGGTACTTACGCGGCATTAAATATTTCTGCGTAATGATCAATAACTGATTGTCCAACAAAATTAATTACAAACATTATTACAAAATGACATACTACTAAACCGATGCACAATATTATTTCGGACAATTCATTTAACAATAATGCATTAAGTAACTACAAAAATATATTATATTATTTATACGTTTCCATTTATATACAAGAACAAATTCATATCTATGAAAATTGAACTGAATATAAAACGTAAAAAATATTAGGTGTTGGAATTAATTCGTAGCGTTTTACAAGTGATGGGAAGTACTTTCATTAATGTATTTTTTAATGCTCATGTGAAATAAATAACATTCTTTCATTAAAAAACGCTACGAATTAATTCCAACACCTAATACTTTACATACAAAAGCATTACTTACTCGAAAAAGACTGCAACTTAAAGATATTACCATTATTATCATTAGAGCAAAATACCATTTGTTCATTATATTCAAAAAAAATGTGGAAAACCTTCAATAAAAGAAAAATCTGATTCATATCATTGTCCAAATATGAAAGCTTTATATAATATGCTTTTTTAAATTAAAATTAATGTTTGTTAAAATTAATGTATGTATAGATAATAGATCATAAATGCTAAAAGCAAATTAAACTAACTGAACAGATTTTCTATGAATATAAACAGCGCGAATAATTCTCTGATACATCACATGTGTTCTTCGATAAGCAGGAATTTGAAGTGTATGTTTAGTACTGTATGTCACTGTATTTTCGATAATGTTACTGCAATCAGTTTGTACATAATCAAAAATTCAAGATAGATTTCATTTGCGCAAAATTGGAAGATATGCTAACCTAGCGATTTTAAAAGTTGCGCAACAATGCCTGGAAAATGCCAATGATAATGTTCCGATTGCAAATACTGTTAATACTCCAATTAGCATTGTCATGATTTCCTGTATTAAATAAATATAAAAATACTGTTCCTTGTCAATAAAAAGTTCGAAGTTCATTTTTGTTTGACGAGGCCGAGATTTATTCATTGGTACGACAGCGTCAAGGATAACTGGTGTTAATTCAATAATTATAAACAAAAACATATTAAATGCATAGAAAACTGAAAACGTAAAAAATAACGAGGCATCATATATATACAATTTTATTTAATTATCATAAGTAAAATATTTAAAAAAGAGGGGTATATATTGAAAATTATATTTATAATTTATTTTCTAATTTACTTACAACCTAGAAATAATACTACAAGGCGATTTTCAATGGCGTATTTCTCTAATATTTTAATTTCACTTTCATCTTCGAATGAATTCCAGTCCAATTTTATTTGTTCTAACAAATATTTCATCTAACATTTAAATAATTATTTCTTCCAAAATTCCTTATTTATTTGCAGGAATTAAAATACTCGATGTTAAATAGACTTCGTCATAAACAAAATTGCAAGGAATACTTACTTCTTTAGAATTAAAATACCAAGAGTTATAAGTTATTATACTAAACATAACCATGAAAATACATGGAAGTTCTTTAAAAGCAAATTCCAAGTTGCGTGTTGTTCTTAGGAAAGTCATAAACTGTAACACATAAAAAATACAACATATGAATTTAGAAGTACTCAAAGAAGTTTGAGCGAAAAGGACCAAGAAATACCTGAGATAAAAGGCTAAAATAATATGCGCCAAGAAAAAACACTGTTTGCACTTGCGTAATAATTGATGTTTGATAAGGCCACAAACCAATCGCTGTCAACATAATTCGATAAATGTTGTAATAACGTTCACCAAAAAAAGCCATCTTACTTAGCAGACGAAATAAATTTGCGAAATTATCGCGGATGTATTCTGAATAATATCGTATTACGAAGCGTACTGAATATTTTTTTATTTTCCGTAAAACACCTCTTACAAGCATAAAAAAATATGTGGTACGACGATATAATTTAGTAATTTTCTATAATTACGCAGTAAGAACAAAAAATGCTATAATTCCATCAATAATCGTTTTTAATGTAGCATATAATTTGAAATAATGATACATTACATTATACATTATAAAATTACTTTGCGACAGTTGCCATTGTTGTTAGTGTTATGAGAAAATATACATCTCATTTCATTCTTATAGTTTGGACCGGTGTAGTTCGACGTAACTTAATGCGAGAGTGTTCACAGTATGACAAACTCCAGTGGACAAACAAATTCTATGTTAAAACGGTTGAAAATATCTTATAATGTAAAACATTAGATATTTAGCATTTCAAAAGTAATAGTCTGCTTTCATAAGATGTTACGGATGTCATACGCATTTTGTGAGTTTTTTTTTGTAAAAGTCGGTGTTGTTTACTATTATAGGATTCAGATGTGATCATGAGGCACACGTAGGCATACCGCTGTTCGCGAGTGAGTTGAGTGCTTGCCGAAGTGAGATAATAACATTTCGATTAGCATGTGACCTACTTATAATCTAAACGCGCTGGGGTTTTCCGTGTGCGCCCCGTGAACGTGCCGAATTCTATTGATTGACTTTGCATAATATAAAAAAATGTTTTAATAATGTGAGACATACTGTAGAGCTTCTTTAAAATATCACTGTCAATTATAATAATAGTGATACCAGTAAATATACTTGTATAATTTTAATATAACAAATAATGTATGTATTATTTCATCATTAATTACTTCGTTAATTATGTATGAAATCATAATATAAACTTCTTATAAGTTAGTTTTAAAAATGCATTTTAGAAATTTCTATTTTACAATCAATATTGATATTTTTATATGTAACATAGATATGCAAAAGTAAAGTTGCACAGAAAAAAGTCATACGTGCAAATAAAATGTTTATTATATTTAAAATTAAAAATTAGTGTCTTATAAAATAATTCGATTCATGGAACTTTACGAAATCACCATAATAGAAGGTTTAATAAAATGATACTCGACGTGCAGTAAACAATTACAGTATTTTAAATACAAATATATACAGTATCTTACACACATAAGCTGTAATATTCTTTATAATTACATATTTTGTTATTTTCAGTAGATACACTCTACGGAACTTGTCTTATAGCAATGCATGTGCATTAGGCGAATAAGTATTTTAACGATGCCATATCGCTACCATAGAATTCAAACTATTGTTAAATAAGATAATGATGTGGTTAAAAGCTACAGTAATATAGCTCTGTTTTACATTTTTAATTTCAAAAATAGCCGTGTAAAGCATTCGACAACTGACATTTTTCTACAAATTTAAAAAAAAAGATTACCCTCTGATTATTAGGAGCCGAGATAACAATTTTTTTCAAAAAATCATCGGCTCTAATTTTTAAGATTAAGAGTTCCGTCTGACACCAATTTGTCAAAAAAGAATTGAATTTGCTGTTGAAAAACTCTCAAATTTTTTGCCAAAAAAGTTTGTTTAAAACCATGGAAAGTTGAAGAACGCGAGCGAGGCAGCGCGCGGGCGGAATGGAGGAAGCCGGCGCGCGATCGAGTGGGGCTCAGCGACTCGCGCGTATCTGATTTCGTGCGTTAAGGAGATCCTAAAGCTTTCTGTTTTATCATGTAAGCACGTATAATTTTTGTATAAGAAATACTTTTTTTCTCTTTCACCGATTCGAAAATCCTTTTCTAGGATTAAAGTATACGCATTAATACGTGTCTGAAAAGTGGAGTCTGTGCAGAGAAAACAAAAATTTCAAAATTGATGTATTTTGTACCATTTCTTAGTGTAACATGGCGTCTCAGCTGTTAAGTGACATTTGCTTGATATGAAAGCTTTGTAACCTGTACGTACGAAATAGTGATTTCCAGACACGTAGTTTACACGACAAACAACGTCGAGTTCTTAGAATTAGACTTATACGCGACGAATTTGTTATACAAAAATTGACACGTATGTGTATATCATAGGTTACGTGAGATATTGCTATGGTAGTATAAAAAGACATGTCGACGTGAGACGCGCGGCGCGACCTCTAGTGATCTAATCGGAATTCGAGCTTTGCTTTAAGATTGTTTAGGTGAATTTTTAGGTCGATTTTTAAGTGTTTTAAAACGATCTTGTCATTTTATTTCATCCAAATCCAATGTCTTTATTTAAAAATGGCATGCAACATAAATTAACATCATTCCTTGCTTCTGACGTCACGGTTTCAACATGGCCGCCGCGACTACTCAGCAGCCTTAAGGTTAATTAACGATAGACCAAATAATTAACAAATACCCATTATGTAATACTGTTATTGCAAAGGACAATGAAATTAGTCTCATCAAGCTCACAAAATATTCTACTATTTGACAGCGCTCGCAGTCTTATCGGCAATTATCTAGCGTGCATCGGAATACAGGTTAGAATCCGGAATGTTTTGTATAACTCGTAAGGTTAGGATAGTGTGTCTCTAATAGTCAATGCAAACAACGTGAATCTAATGGCCAATGTAAAATGTTACTCTTTAGTCGTTCCAGAAGCGTCTATAAATATCATCTTGTGCAAGATTTATCGAATGGTGAAACAGATTTGCTTTGAGTATACTTATCCAATATAAATGTTTTATCCTGAAATCTTAACGTGTACGTTTTCATCTAGTACATTAGGGCATTTTGTCTGGTTCAGCCGGCAGCAAGTAAGAAATACATACAGCTCGTGGTACGTCAACAATGGCGTCCTGCGAAGATAGGTAGATATATCCTGGAATCTCGTCTTAATCGAGTAGCGGTAGACGTAACAAATATGATCCGTGGATGAGACGTGCCTCACCGGGTCTCTAAGCAATGTAACTTTATGCACAATAATTTTATATAACAATCTAAGCAGGACAACTTGTCTCTGCACTTTTCCTTGCAAGCACATGAACACATCTAGTGACAAAAAACCGCGGATACTTTTTAGATGACCCAATATTATACGCATGCGTTGAGAATCGCTCCGCGTGACCGCGTGAGTATATTTGCACATGCGCACACATCAGCACATTATTTTGACAGGTTAATCTATTTAACATTATTAAAACCATCGAATACTTATTTTCATAATCCAGCTATTATAACTTATTCTAATTTATAAGAAATTGAATAAGATCGTATCTTTTTATACACGTTTATTAATATTCAATTGTCTTCCCAATATCATTATCTTGAACTCTTTCTCTTCCAAAAGAAACAACATTTTTCGCTATGTGATCACATCACTTTCTCTTCAAAAAGAAACAATATTTTTCTCTATAAGATCATCCCACTTCCTTAAGGTTATACATTTAGCATGTGAATAATTGATATAAAACAGTCATTCTGCATTCCTTTGGGTATATTCGTGACGCATGCGCAGAACTATATAATATCGGGGTCCAATTCACATAAGCTTGTCCTAAGGAGTTAGCAGTCTAGTAGTATATATAAAAGTCTGTGGGGCCAACAGCGATCTAGAGAGAGGGAAATCCCAATAGCAAGTGACCGCGCCACGCACCGTGGACATGCAGCACCGCACAAGCGATGTACGCGTAAGTTATTCACGTTCTTACTTCGAAGTTAAATTCTACTACTTGTTAAAATGAAAAAAATATTTTACAATTAAAATTTAGAAATTAAATGTATTTTTTATATATGTATGAGAAGAGGTTTAACAATTTTCAGTCAAATATATGTATGTTAAAAATGATCGCGAAAACGTTTATATAATGAGATACAGTTTGATAAATTTATTTATTTATTCAGCGTTTTCTTGAAATTATATCATTGTTTATTATTCACGTATAATTTCCTTCATTAATGATTGGATGTATTGTATGCCAAGTGCTAGAAATAAAAATTATTCTCTGTATGTTAATGCTAACATTAAGATCACAGAGAGGGGGGGGGGAAGGCAGGAGAGAGAGAAGGGGAAAGAGATGGAGAGAGAGAGAGGGAGGGAAGGAGAGAGAGAGAGAGAGAGAGAGAGAGAGAGAGAGAGCGAGAGAGATCGGACATGTATCTGTCTGAACATTTTCACAAAACTTTATTCGTTTATATTATTATTAATATCAAATCCTTATTAAAATCTTTAAATGTACAATTAAATTATAATATCGTAACAGAAACAAACATTTGAAATTAATAACATTAAATCTTGTATATAAGTGTCCGGACATAGGTACTTGTCTAGAAATTTTTTTTTGGAACGTTTGTCTCACAGCATATGTTTAAATTTTATATAATAGTATAATGTTTACGTTTTATTTAAATAAATAATTACGTACCTTAATTGTTTTCACTAATCAATACGTGCAAATATCAATACATTCAAAGTTCTACATCCAATTAAAACTTTGTTTTGTATTATTTCATTGTCGTGCTATATATTACAGTAAAGTAGGATACTGCTGTAGTTACAAGCTATTAAAAAATATTTTAATCTTAATATTACAAACGTTAAGTTTTGATTATTACAATCAGTGTTATGTAAAATAGAGTTTTTAAATATTCATTAAATACAATAAATACATTCTCTCCAAGAGAAAAAAAGATAAGATCAATTTTTTTTCGTAGACAATTAGTTTACTGCACTGAAAATCCCATTTGATGGAATCAATTAATCTATTAGTTCAATTTGGCAAACAAATTTTTGATTAATGCAAAAAAATAAGTTAAAGCAAAAATTTGGTTATTGTAACATTTTACTTGTGCTATCAGAAACGAGTGAGATATTACAATGAAATTTTTTGCTTCATTTAAAAATTAATTTATTGCATCAATCAAGAATTTATGTGTCCATATTGAAAAAAAAAGTTATTTTAATATAGACAAAATATTAGTTAATTCAATGAATTGGGATTCTCAGAATATCATCAAAAGTGTTTATATTACCGTAGAAAATCCCTCTAGAGATGTTACATAAATATGTCCAATTGTTAGGGTGTAAGTTTTCAAAGAATTTTGCATCACAAACAAAAGTAGTTTTTGCATTGATAATGGAGCTAAATACCACAATGTATTATTCCTAAAAACAAAAAAAATTTAGATTTTGCATTATTTATAACAGTTATTCTTGTCTATAATTATGCATTCAAATTATAACAAATTTTAATTCTTTACTCATTAAAAGTGTAATAAATATTACAACTACACAATATGATTCAAATATAATTTTAAATGAAATTTAGATCGATAAGAATAAATCAAATAAGAAAAAAAATTTGATTTTAGATCAAAGCGGAGTGTTACTTGATGTTAATATGCAGATGTGCTGTGAATATTACATAACATTTTGCTAATATATATATTTCAATTCTATAAACTAGATGCCAATTCCGATTTATCGGCAGAGAAAGTTCGAAATATTAATATATTTGAAGATTTACAAATCCAGCCGATCTTGGTTGTTACTATTTACTATTTGTCAACGATTAAGGTACAATGAGATAATTTGAATAATTTCAAACGTTTTAAATAATTTCTCATAAAATAATAATTTTATCGTTACTTTAAATATGTAGCAGGAAACTTACATGTTTAAGGAATATTTACCCAAAACTTGAGGCGTAATGCCATTATCCAATTTCCCAATACAATTTTAATAAAGCTCAATTTTGAGGGACAGTTTGGATATCTTAAAGTAATTTGAATAATATTGAAAATGAATATTGAAAAAACAATAAAAATCAAATTCGATATTAAAATACTTAAACGTATCCATAATTTGATCCTGTTTATATACTGTCTACATAGATTTCATAAAAACTTAAGAAAGCAGGATATATTCTTATAACTAAACTATAATAACAACCGAAATTCTCTACCTATTTAGTTTAATATAAATTCTCCACAGACTTCTAGATACAAAGATATCTCTTCAAACCTACTTGAATATGTAGACTCATATAAAACATGACTCAAATTTTTTTGAAATTTTTATAAACGCTTACTATTATCCAAATTTCCCTGCTATTTTAATTACCCCGCCGTACCCGAATTCGTTGAAGTTTAAGATGTTTAAACGGAAAAATTCACCGCAATTTCAAATTTTCCAATACATACACACACGCATGCGCGCGCGTGTACATAACCGCACACAGCATCTATGAATACTTATACATCGTTATTATATATATTATACATCTGCAGACACGGTAGTGTCTCGTATGGATACGTGAGCATACAAATGCTTTTTTAGACAAACGTACAAACAGATCTCATAAAAAAGACTTTTAAATGCTACTAACTCAGCAACCAACCATGGAAGTATTTTATCCAAGAAATTTTTGATCGGAGATGCAAGAACTACAACAATTGCAAAAATCAAATTGACTAAAAATAATTTCTTCATATAAATCGTGGGAGATCCTTTGCATAAGAACATATCAAGCATCAAGACCTGCTTTTTCACCAAAAATAAGATTCTTTCTCTCATTACATAAAATAATTTGTAATGAAATATTTATGTAAACATTATACTAAAATAACAATGATTCTTCAAATATAATTAATTTAATATAAAACAACAAATTATTTAATACATTCAATTCAGTGAAGTGAATCCTTGAGAGTTAGGTCGATTTTTATATATTCCAATAATGGATACATTATAACAATTATGAGGTAGAGACACTAGCTTTTCCTTATATAATTAATTTTTAATTGTGTGATTATATTTGTAAGATATGTGATTATATGTGTAATAAATTAGAACTTGAAGAAACATATCATTGATTAAAAAAAAATATCATATAATATGGACATTAAATTTTTCAAAAAAATTAATATGTTTCGTCCATTTATAATTAGACTTGTAATTTATACGGTACTTACGCGGCATTAAATATTTCTGCGTAATGATCAATAACTGATTGTCCAACAAAATTAGGTACAAACATGACTACAATATGACATGTTACTATAAAGATGCAGAATGATATTTCGGACAACTCATTTAATAATATTAATGCATTAAGTAACTATAAGAATACATTATATTATTATTTATACGGTTTCATTTATATACAAGGTACAAATTCACTACTATAAAAATTGAACTAAATGTAAAATGTACAAAATGTATTACATCCAAAAGAGTTACTTACTCTAAAAAGACTGCAACTTAATGATATTACGCTTATTATCAGTAGAGCGAAACACCATTTATTCATAATATTCAAAAAGAATGTAGAAAACCTTCAATAACAAAAAAAAATCTAATTCATACCTTTGAGTTTAAATATATGAGGGCATTATATAACATGCTTTTTTAAATTAAAATCAATATTTGTCATATATAGATAATAGATCATAAAAGCTAAGAGTAAATTAAATAAAAAACTACTAACTGAGCAGATTTTCTATGAATATGAACAGCACGAATAATTTTCTGATACATCACATGTGTTCTCCGATAAGCAGGAATTTGAAGTGTATGTTTAGTCACTGTATTTTCGATAATGTTACTGCAATCAATTTGCACATAATCAACAATTCAAGATAGATTTTATGCGCATAATTGAAATACGCTTACCTAGCGATTTTAAAAGTTGCGCAACAATGCCTGAAAAATGCCAATGATAATGTTCCAGTTCCAGTTACTGTTAACAGTCCAATTACCATTACTATGATTTCATGTATTAAATAAATATAAAAATACTGTTCCTGGTCAATAAAAAATTCGAAGTCCATCCTTATTTGACGTGGTCGTGATTTATTCATCGGTACGACAGCGTCAAGGACAACTGGTGTTAATTCAACAATTACAGTAAACAATATAATAAATGCGATGCAAACTAGAAATGTAAAAAAAAACAAAACGTCATGCAATTTTATTTAATTATCACAAGTAAAGTATATAAAAAAGAGGGATATATATATTGAAAATTATATATTAATTAATTTATATAAATTATATATTAATTTATTTTATAATTTACTTACAACCTAGAATTAATGATACAAGGCGATTTTCGATGGCGTATTTCTCTAGTATTCTAATTTCACTTTCATCTTCGAATGAATTCCAGTCCAATTTTATTTGTTCTAACAAATATTTCATCTAGCATTTAAATAATTAATTCTTCCAAAATTCCTTTTATTTACGAAAATTAAAATTCTTGATGATAAACTTTGACATAAATATAAAATAACAAGAAATACTTACTTCTTTAGAATTAAAATAATAAGAGTTGTGCATTATAATACCACACATAGTCATTAAAATACATGGAAGTTGTTTAAAAGTAAATTCCAAGTTACATGTTGTTCTTAGGAAAATCGTAAACTGTAACATAATAATATGTATATGATACAACATACGAATTTAGAATGACTCGAAGAAGCGTTAGTGTAAGCAAAAAGAACCAAGAAATACCTGGGATAAAAGAACGAAATAATATGTGCTAAGGAAAAGCACTGTTTGCACTTGCATAATCGGCGTTTGGTAAGGCCATAAACCAATCGCTGTCAACATAATTCGATAAATATTATAGTAACGCTCACCAGAAAAAGCCATCTTACTTAGCGGTCGGAATAAGTTTGCGAATCAAAATATCGCGAATGTATTCTGAATAATATGATATTACGGACCGTACTGAACACTTTTTTATTTTCCGTAAAACATCTCTTATAAGCATAAAAAAATATGTGGTACTACGATATAATTTAGTAATTTTCTATAATTACGCAATAAGAACAAAAAATGCTATAATTCCATCAATAGTCGTTCTTAATGTACTATATAATTTGAAATAATGATACATTATATTATACATAAAATTATTTTGTGACAGTTGCCACTCACTTGTCAGTGTTATAAGAAAATATACATTTTATTTCGTTCTTATAGTTTGGACCGGCGCAGTCGACGTAACTTAATGCGAGAGTGTTCACAGTGTGACAAACAATAGACAAATAAATTTTATGTTAAAACGGTTGAAGATCTTATCTTATAAAATAAAATATTAGATATTTAACATTTCAAAAGTAATAATCTGCTTTCATAAGGTGTTACATGTGTCATACGCATTTTATGAATTTTCTTTTTTGTAAAAATTGGCGTTGTTTACTGTTATAGGATTCGGATGTGATCATGAGGTACACGTAGGGTATTGCTGTTCGCGAATGAATTGAGTGCTTACCGAAATGGGATAATAACATTTTGACTAGCATGCTGCTTACTTATAATACTCTAAACGCGCTGGAGTTTTCCGTGCGCCCCGTGATCGAATCGAATCAAATTCTATTGAATACTTTACTTAGGATAAAAAAATGTTCTAATGTAAGACATACTCTGTTTTAAAATATCATTGTTTATTATGGTGATAGTGATTTCAGTAATATCTAATAAATATCTAATTTTAATGTATCAAATATATAATAATATATATTCTTTCATTATTATTTTGTAAATTATCTTCAAAATCATCTTCAGAATATAAGTCTCAGAATAAATCTCTTATGAGTCAATTTTAAGCACGCATTTTAGAAATTTCTTTTATAATATTTCTTTTATAATATTTTTAATATTTTTAAATGTAACATAGCCATACGAAAGTAAAATTACACAGAAAGAAGTCATACGCAGTAAAATATTTATTATATTAAAAATGAAAAATTAACTTTTTATAAGATAATTCCATTTGTGGGGTTTTAAGAAATCGTTACAACAGAAAGTTTAATAAAATGATGCTTGACGTGCAGTAAACAATTATAATACCTTAAATATAACACACACACACACACACAATATATATATATATATATATATATATATATATATATATAGAGAGAGAGAGAGAGAGAGAGATTGTTATAACATGTAAATGACAATATTCCAATTTAGATACTTCAATATTTCTATTTGTGCATTTTGGAGATTTATATTTTCATTTTTATGTGTTTTTAAGTTTAATTAAATTCTACTAGCTAAAATGAAAGAAATATTTTATAGTTAATATTTAGAAATATATTAAATCAAATATTTTCTTTACATATAAGAAGTGGTTTAACAATTTTCAGTTACATATATGTTGAAAATAATCGCGAAAACATTTATGTAATGAGATACACTTTTATTTGTTGATCCAATGTTCTCTTGAATAAATTATATCATTGTTTATTACTCATGTATAATTTCCGTTTGGATATATTATATGCCAAGTGCTAGAAATAAAAATTATTCTCGGCATGTTAATGCTAATATTAAGCTTTCAGTGACTGAACATGTACCTATGTCTGAACATTTACACAAAACTTTATTTGTTTATATTATTATTAATCTTAAATGCTTTTTAAATCTTTAAATATACAATTACATTATAATATTGTAACAGAAAGAGACATTTAAAATTAATAATATTAAATCTTGTGTGTATGTGTCCGGACACAGGTACTTGTCTAATCATTGGAACGATTATCTCACAGTATATGTTTGCATAATAGTATGACGTTTATGTTTTATTTAAATAATTAATTACGTACCTTAATTGTTTTCACTAACCAATACGTGCAAATATCAATACATTTCAAGTTCTATATCCAATTAAAACTTTTATTTTGTATTATTTCATTGTCGTGGTATATATTACAGTAAAATAGGATATTGCAGTAGTTATAAGCTAAAAAAAATATTTTAATCTTCATATAAACAAACGTTAAATTTTGATTATTATAAATAATATTATGCAAAATTGTATTTTTAAATACTCATTAAATACAATAAATACATTCTCTGAGAGAAAAAAAGCCAAGAATAAATTTTTTTTCTTAGATAATTAGTTTACTGCACTAAAAATCCCATTTAGAGTCAACCAATTTTTTAGATTGGTAGAGTCAACTAATTTTTTGATTGAATTTGGCAAACAAATTTTTGATTGATTCAAAAAAATAATTTAATTAAAACAAAAAATTTGATTATTGTTCAATTAAAAATTAAATTATTGCATCAATCAAAAATATATTTCTCCATATTAAAAGAAGAGTTGTTTTAAAATGAATAAAACATTAGTTAATTCAACTAAATGAGATTCTCAGTGTGCATCACTAAAAGTATTTATATTACCGTAGAAAATCCCTCTAGAGATGTTACATAAATATGTCCAACTGTTAGGGTGTAAGCTTTCAAAGAATTTTGCATCACAAATAAAAGTAATTTTTGCATTGATAATGGAGCTAAATACCACATTGTGTTATATCTAAAAAAAAGTAAATTTTACATGATTTATAATATACAGTCATGTTTGTGTATCTATAATTGTGCATTCAAATTATATAAAAAGCTTTCCAATTCTTTTACACTCATTAAAAGTGTAATAAATATTACACAATTATACAAATATTACAAATATTTCAAATATGAAATAATTTTAAATAAAATTTAGATTGATAAATTAAATAAGAGAAAAAAATTTTATTTTAGATCAAAGCGGACATTATGCTTGATGTTCATATGTAAATGTGCTGCAAATATTCTATAAAATTTTGGCAATATATATTTCAATTCCATAAACTACATGCCAATTCCGTTTATCACATACGAAACGCAATTACTAACGGATAGAGAAAATAACATTACAAATTACATTAACCGTTAATTTAAAAATGACGCTAATAAGTATCTTAAAATACTGCAAAGGACTTATTGCGAAAAATATTAGTTGTGTGGAAATTTGAAACTAAAGAGATCGCTTTATATGTACGTTTTAAGAATTCGATTATCGCATGTGGAGATATTTGCAATAACAATAAAATTAAAATATGTAATTGTTTATAAATGTCTCTTTTTCAAGGAGAAATGTGTAAATAATTGTAAGTGAAATTTAAACTAATAAAAAGAAAAAGAATTCTATTTTTGATCAAAGCGGATCGCGATGCTTACCTATATAGAATGAAAAAATAAAATTGCAAAGAGGAATGTCAATGGTACATGAAGGATTCTGGCTCAGATAGTTGGAACCTCACAAATCGATGAATTACTTTAGAGTATGATGAAACACTATGTTTAATTTTTTTATTGGCAGAGAAAATTCGAAATGTCAATGTTTGAAGGTTTACAAATCCAACCGATCTTGGTCGTTATTATTTACGATTCATCAATGATTAGGGTACAGCCGCATAATTCGAATAATTTCAAACGTTTTAAACAATTTCTCGAAAAATAATAATTTTATCGTTACTTAAATATGTAGCACTAATTTGTTTCGCCCATTTATAATTGGACTTGCATTTTATATGATACTTACGCGGCATTAAATATTTCTGCGTAATGATCAATAACTGATTGTCCAACAAAATTAGTTACAAACATGACTATAAAATGACATCCTACTATACCAATGCACAATGTTATTTCGGACAATTCATTTAACAATATTAATGCATTAAGTAACTATAAAAATATATTATATTATTACAAACTGTAGAAATCAAAGCCTTACACGGTCTAGTTGGATCTTGTATGATTCTTGAGACCTCGGTCTAAAGGCTCAGGACGCTTGCACGGAATGCAAGAGATCCGAGTTCGACTCCTGGCTGAGATAATATTTTTCGCAACAAGAATTAATTATTTACAGATTATAATATGTTCATCAACATTATTAAGATCGTTTCGAAGATGCGAATTGCGTCAAATATTTGATGCTAGTTAATTTAACTCGTGATAATACTGCGGTAGTTTAGTAGAGTTAGCGTTTTCAAAGACCAAAAAATAATTTCGGCGCGCGTTTCTGGGGACACCATACGTAGTATATAAATTCACGCAAGAATCATACAAGCATTTAAGATCCAGCTAGATCGTGTAAAACTTTGATTTCTACAATTTGTGTTATCACATATACGATCCTATAATATGTTATATTAATTATATTATTATTCATACGTTTCGATTTATATACAAGGTACAAATTCATATCTATGAAAATTGAACTGAATGTAAAATGTAAAAAATGTATTACAATAGCACATACAATAGCATTACTTACTCGAAAAAGGCTGCAACTTAAAGATATTACGCTTATTATCATTAGAGCGAAATACCATTTGTTCATTATATTCAAAAAGAATGTGGAAAACCTTCAATAACAAAGAAAAATCTGATTCATACTATTGATTCCAAATATGAAAGCATTATATAATATGCTTTTCTAAATTAAAATTAATATTTCTCATAATAGATCTTAAAAGCTAAGAGTAAATTAAACAAAGACTAACTGAACAGATTTTCTATGAATATGAACAGCACGAATAATTTTTTGATACATCACATGCGTTCTTCGATAAGCAGGAATTTGAAGTGTATGTTTAGTCACTGCATTTTCGATAATGTTACTGCAATCAATTTGCACATAATCAACAATTCAAGATAGATTTTTTGCGCAAAATTGAAAGCTACGCTTACCTAGCGATTCTAAAAGTTGCGCAACAATGCCTAAAAAATGCCAACGATAATGTTCCGGTTGCAAGTACTGTTAATACTCCAATTAGCATTGCCATGATTTCATGTATTAAATAAATATAAAAATATTGTTCCTGGTCAATAAAAAATTCGAAGTCCATCCTTATTTTACGTGGTCGAGATTTGTTCATAGGTACGACAGCGTCAAGGACAACTGGTGTTAATTCAATAATTACAATCAAAAACATACTAAATGCGCCGGAAACTGGAAATATAAAAAATATCAAAACATACAGTTAGTTTAATTATCATAAGTAAAATATTTAAAAAAGATAGGTATATATATATTAAAAATTATATTTATATTATAATTTACTTAATTATATTTATTTTATAATTTACTTACAACATAGAATTAATAATACAAAGCGATTTTCAATAGCGTATTTCTCTAATATTCTAATTTCACTTTCATCTTCGAATGAATTCCAGTCCAATTTTATTTGTTTTAACAAATATTTCATCTAGCATTTAAATAATTATTTCTTCTAAATTTTCTTTTATTTGCGGGAATTAAAATTCTCGGCATAAATAGACTTTGCCATAATTATAAAATTGTAAGGAATACTTACTTCTTTAGAATTAAAATAATAAGAATTATAAGTTATAGTACAGAACATAGTTATGAAAATACATGGAAGTTCTTTAAAAGTAAATTCCAAGTTGCATGTTGTTCTTAGAAAAGTCGTAAACTGTTACATATAAACATAAAAAAAAATACAACATATGAATTTAGAATTACTCAAAGAAGCATTAATGGAAGCGAAAAAGACCGAGAAATACCTGAGATAAAAGAATGAAATAATATGCACCAAGGAAAAATACTGCTTGCACTTGCATAATAATTGACGTTTGATAAGGCCACAAACCAATCGCTGTCAACATAATTCGATAAATATTGTAATAACGTTCACCAGAAAAAGCCATTTTATTTAGCAGACGGAATAAGTTTGCGAATCAAAATATCGTGGATGTATTCTGAATAATATCGTACTACGAAGCGTACTGAACACTTTTTTATTTTCGTAAAACACCTCTTATAAGCATAAAAAAATATGTCGTACGACGATATAATTTAGTAATTTTCTATAATTACGCAGTAAGAACAAGAAATGCTATAATTCCATCAATAGTCGTTTTTAATGTAGCATATAATTTGAAATAATGGTATATTACATTATACACAATTATTTTATGGCAGTTGTTATAAGAAAATATACATCTTATTTCGTTCTTGTAGTTTGCACCGGCGCAGTTTGACATAACTTAGTGCGAGTGTTCATAGTGTGACAAACTCTAGTGGACGAACAAATTCTACGTTAAAGCGATTGAAGGTACCTTATAGTGTAAAACATTAGATTTTTAGCATTTCAAAAGAAATAATCTGTTTTCATAACGTTTACATGTCTCTTATGTATTTTATTGGTTTTTTTTTTTTAAGTCGATGATGTTTATTACTGTAGGATTCGGATGATCATGAGGCATATGTAGGTGTTCGCGAGTGAGTTGAGTGCTTGCCAAAGTGAGATAACAACATTTCGACTAACATGTGGCCTACTTATCTAGAAACACGATAGTGTCTCAGCGCTAAGAATGGCACGAGCCACTGCCTCCTTTACGCGAATCGGCGAGTTGCCGTCAGATCGAGATTATCGGATCACAATAACGGTAATCCCGATCGAGTTTTAAGTAGTATAATCGATAGCTCCGATTGTATTATATGTGCTTATATTTTTTGGTCATTAAATAGTTTAGCACAACTAACTCAAAAATCAATAAAATTAGATTTATTCGACGCGTTTTTGTATAAAATGAAAGAATCTGGTCAAAATAAGTGTCGCTCTGCCCCGCAAACCGAGATATTAAGCGTTAAAGTTGACAACTATTGAAGTTAGGAAATTTGTCGCCGAGATAAAATGAGATCTATAATTGTACTGTTCTACATGAATTTTGGCTTTTCACGCAAAGCAACTCTCACCCACCCTTCCCTCCCCCTGCAAAGGAGCGCACGATTTTTATAATTGTTGTTGTTAAGGTTAGAAAATCTGTAGACAGTGGGGTGTATTTTTGGGTTTCCTTTTGGATATAACTTATTTTTTAATAAAAGAAGATGGAAACGAAATTATACTCTTTATTTGTTGTAAGCTAGAAGGTGATGACAAAGCGATTTATTCGATCTTCATTTGTTTATAACTTAATATTTAACAAAAGAAGATCGGATGAAAACGAAATTACGCTGGTAATTGTTAACTAATTGTTAGATGTAGATTAGGTTATTTTCATATTAGATTTATTTTCATATTACTGTTTTCATAATGCACATTTTCAATTTCACAGTTTTCGTCACTGATAAAATTTTCGCTTTCTGTCTTTGTGTTACTGCTTCATGATGTTGCATAGTCTGCATTTTCATTTATTATCAAAATATATACAGTGCGTTCAAAAAGTTCCGGGACTACACAAAAAAATACTAAAATACTGAAAAAAACTTTTAATTATTTAATTTTCAACATATATCCCTCCCCTCTCTACACATAAAGTAGATTATTTATATAAACTCTGGAACGTCCTCTCGAAATGTTCCAAAGGAATACTGTTGAGAATCATCGTCACATTCTTCTGAATCAACTCCGTCCTCAAAATGCTTACCTTTCAAAGCCGCTTGGAGAACAATATGAAATCTGCCGGGGCAAGATCAGATGTTTTGTAAAAATTTAAGGTTTTATATCAGTCCAGTCCACAAAATTTTGCGCAACTGCTGCTTTTGTTCCGGTGTTAAAAAATGTGGAACGAATTTCGCGCATACCTTTTGCTTTCGTTAAATGTTATGTACAATACTGTGTACAATACACTACCTACATTAATATTAACTTGTTCAGCCATCATTTTGATGCTTAGTCCGATTTTCGGTCCGATTTTCGGTCGAGCGCACGTTTAACATTTTCCTCTGATGTGCTCGTTGATGGTCGCCTTTCTCTTGGATCATCCTCAAGCGACTCACGCCCACTTTTAAAACGGGAAAACTCAAACACCTTATTATACTTAAATACTCATCACTATATGCGGTTTACATCATTTGAAATGTTTCTGAAGCAGTTTTTCCACATTTAAAACAAAATTTTTTTTTTAGCAGCTCTTTGTTCCATTCTTTACACAGTGACAACAGGTCAGAACACAAAAACGGTCGTTTAGCTAAACACCGCACATGAACGCCCAAGTTACATAAATAATACACTCTATAGAGCAAACTTCAAATTAAAATTTTCGACGTTTGGTGGAGAGATAGACTACTTGTAAGTGTTTTAAAAATTCAGTCCCGGAACTTTTTGAACGCATTGTGTATATATCAATAAATTATTTGTCTCTTGCAACAAATTAAAAGTTATTAGATATTAATAGATACATTAAATAATATAAATGCAGTTATGCCATTTTATGTTTTAAATGTACTTATTAGCATTTTCTGATTTGAATGAATAAAATGCTTGATGAGATGCACACAATTTTTTTACGTATTTTTTGTATCTTTTGCGTATTCGTGTTACCAAACATGTTTCATTATCATTTGCATCCATGGTTGCGTTTAGCAGACTCGCAACTGTTTCGGAGCGAATTCAACGGATCCGCTTCGGAACAGTTGAACGCAATCTATTCGATATTTAATACTATTATAGGTATTAATAGTACTTATATCGCCTATTTTTTAAATTAATCTACACAACATTTTTTAAATTTAGAAAAAGCTCGTTTTTTTGAGATTATAATTTCTAAAAACTTCAAGAGAAAAACTTTTTATGGAAATAATAGGGACGAAGAAATCCGATTCCTTTCAGAATTACCCGAGAAAAATCTTAAAGAGCGCCTTCTGTTTTGTTGCCAATCAGGCAAAGATCGAGAATTCTATAATATATTAGCCCATATTCTATTATTTTCCGATCAGGCAAGTGTCAGGAATTCTATATTATGGCATATCCTACTCTTTTCCCGCTCAGGCATTAGTCATGTATTCCCGATTTAATTTCTGCTCGGGAAATGACCGTCGTTTTGACGTTTTTATCGAGTAATTATAGCTTTAATTCATCTTTAAAACTTATTACATAAAAATTATTTCATAAAAAAAGGATCAATAAGGGCCAATTTTGGCTTTCTCCAAATTTCGTACAAACACATGAAAATCTATTTCTTGAAGTCAATTATAAGGTAAATTGTTTATAAAGACGTGCGTCATTACAAAGTGCGTGATATCAGTACAAACTTACCTTTTTGAAAAAGATAAAAAAAGACTCTAAGAATACGTGCTTTTTGAATAAAACCTAAGTATCCAACTTAATTAATAGTAGTTTTAATTTTTCTTCAAAGATATTCTTTATTGAAGGTCTGTTTATTCCAACCTAAGTAATGGTAACTTTAATTCTCTGTCAAAAATTATTATTCTTCGAAAAAAATTAATGTATCAAATGAAAAATTAAAACGCAGATGCTACAATTTTAACTAATCAAGTTAAATTCTATCAAATTAAAAAGTAAAAGACAAATGGTTTCTTATTTTTATTTAACTCTAATAATACGTATCATTCGTAAAAGAATTTGGTATTAACAATTGGCGCCAAGTTAAATTCCATGTAATTCGGATATCAAATTAAATAAATAATATTATCCATAAATGTAATTAATTAATGTAATTAATCTTGTTTCTTTATATCATGCCAAATTAAATAAATAATGAATATTAATCTAATGATATGTATCATTTGTACAAAAGATTTGATATCAATAACTGTGGCGTCAAGTTAAATTGTACCATCAAAATAAAAAGTAAAACTAAATGATACTATTTTTATTATTTACTTCTAAATACTATCTTTAATTTTTGTATAGTTAAACCTAAGTATACGTATTATTAAAGGATCTCTTCCTATTCCAATCCAAATTTAAATTCCTCTCAAATGAAATTATTATATCGCAATTCATTCAAAGACATTTTTCTCTTCCAACTAAGGTAGTGATTATTTAATTCTCCTTAAAAACATTGTACAAAACATTATCACAAAATCGCGTTATCGTGCTTAATTCAAGTGTTACCACAAAAAATTAAAGAATTAACCGTATAAAATGAAAAAATTTAATTTAAACAGAAAAATTAAAACATAAAAACACTTGGCGATACAGTTTAATAAAATTTATTTCTTGATTCAGTGTTCTCTTGAATAAATTACATCATTGTTTATTACTGATATATAATTTCCGTTTGCATGTATATTATATATCAAGTGCTGGAAATAAAACTTATTTTTGCATGTCAATGCTAATATTAAAGTAAACGTCCTAGAGAGTGATCGGACATGTACCTATGTCTCAACATTTACACAAAATATTATTTGTTTATATTATTAATCTGAAATGATTTCTACAATTTTTAAATGCTTTAATAAATACTTTAAATACAATTAAATTATAATATTGTAACAGAAAAAACATTTGAAATTAATAATTCTTTTAAGATTAAATCTTGTGTGCAAGTGTCCGCACATAAGTACTTGTCTAGTCATTCTGTTGGGGAACATTTACCTTACAGCACATAATTAAATTTTCTATAACGATATGACGTTTATGTTTTGTTTAAATAAATAATTATATACCTAGAAATCCTTAATTATCTTCACTAATCAATGCGTGCAAGTATCACTACATTCAAAATTCTATATCCAATTAAATTTATTTTGTTTCTTATTATTTCATTGTTGTGGTATATATTACAGTAAAGTAGGATATTGCTGTAGTTATAAGCTAAAAAAATATTTTAATCTCCATATTATGTTTTGATTATTGCAAACAGTGTTACATAAAATTGTGTTTTTAAATATTTATTAAATATAATAAATACATTCTCTCTAAGAGAAAAAAAGATAAGATAAATTTTTTTCCTAAACAATTAGTGCACTGAAAATTCCATTTGGAGTCAACTAATCTTTTGGTTAAATTTAGCAAATAAATTTTTGATTGATGCAAAAAAATAATTTAATTAAACCAAGAAATTTGGTTATTGTAACATTTTACTTGTGCTATCAGAAACGAGTGAGATATTACAATAATCAAATTTTTTGCTTCAATTAAAAATTAATTTATTGTATCATTCAAGAATTTATGTGCTCATATGAACAAAAAAACTTGTTTTAATATAGACGAAATATTAGTTAATTCAATGAAATGGGATTTTCAGTGTATCACTAAAAGTATTTATATTACCGTAGAAAATCCCTCTAGAGAAAATACGTAAATGTGTCCAACTGTTAGAGTGTTAGCTTTCAGAGAATTTTGCATCACAAACAAAAGTAATTTTTGTATTGATAATGGAGCTAAATACCACATTGTGTTATACCTAAAAAAAAGTAGATTTTACATGATTTATAACAGTCATGTTTGTGTATCTATAATTGTGCATTCAAATTATATAAAAAACTTTTCAATTCTTTTACACTCATTAGAAGTGTAATAAATATTACAATTATACAAAGTTTCAAATATGAAATAATTTTAAATAAAATTTAGATAAATCAAATAACAGAAAATAATTTTATTTTAGATTAAAGCGGACATTAGCTTAATATATTAATTTCATATGTAAATGTGCTGCAAATATTCTACAAAATTTTGGAAAAATATATATTTCAATTCTATAAACTATATGCCAATTCTGTTTATCACATAGGAGACATCCGCAATTACTAATGGATAGAGAAAATAACATTACAAATTACATTGATCGTTAATTTAAAAATCACGCTAATTAGCATCTTAAAATACTGCAAAGGACTTATTGCGAAAAATATTAGTTGTGTGGAAATTTGGAACTAAAGAGATCGCTTTATATGTGCGTTTTAAGAATTCGATTACCTCATGTGGAGATATTTGCAATAAAATTAAAATATGTAATTGTTTATAAATGTCTCTTTTTCAAGGAGAAATGTGTAAATAATTGTAAATGAAATTTAAACTAATAAAAAGAAAAAGAATTCTATTTTTGATCAAAGCGGATCGCGATGCTTATCTATAGAATGAAAAAATAAAATTGCAAAGAGGAATGCCAACAAGGAATGCAACAGTACATGAAGGATTCTGGCTCTGATAGTTGGAATCTCACAAATCGATGAATTACTTTAAAGTATGATGAAACACTTTGTTTTATTCTTTATCGGCAAAGAAAATTTAAAATGTCAATATTTGAAGATTTACAAATCCAACCGATCTTGGTCGTTATTATTTACGATTTGTCAATGATTAGAGTACAACCGGATAATTTGAATAATTTCAAACGTTTTAAACAATTTCTCAAAAAATAATAATTTTATCGTTACTTTGAATATGTAGCACTAATTTGTTTCGCCCATTTAATTGGACTTGTATTTTATACGATACTTACGCGGCATTAAATATTTCTGCGTAATGGTCAATAACTGATTGTCCAACAAAATTAGTTACAAACATGACTATAAAATGAAATCCTACTACACCAATGCAAAATGTTATTTCGGACAACTCATTTAACAATATTAATGCATTAAATAACTATAAAAACATATTATATTATTACATATTATATTATTACAAACTGTAGAAATCAAGCCTTATACGGTCTAATCGGTCTTAAATGTTTGTACGATTTTTGAGTTCTCTATCTCAGTAGTCTAAAGACTTAGGACGCTCGCACAGAATGCAAGAGATCCGAGTTCGACTTCCGGCTGAGGAATAAATATTTTTCGCAACAAGAATTAATTATTTATAGATTTTAATATGTTCATCAATATTATTAAGATCGTTTCGAAGATGCGAATTGAATCAAATATTTGATGTTAGTTAATTTAACTCGTGATAATACTGCGGTAGTTTAGTAGAGTTAGCGTTTTCAAAACCGAAAAATCATTTCGGCGCGCGTTTTTGGGGACAACATACGTAGTATATAAATTCATACAAGAATCATACAAGCATTTAAGATCCAGCTAGATCGTAAGGCTTTGATTTCTACAGTTTGTGTTATCACATATACGGTCCTATAATATGTTATATTTATTATTATTTATACGTTTTATATACAACGATTTATATATAATACAAGGTATAAATTCATATCTATGAAAAAATTGAACTGAATGTAAAATGTAAAAAATGTATTAAACATACAAAAGCATTACTTACTCGAAAAAGGCTGCAACTTAAAGATATTACGCTTATTATCGTTAGAGCGGAATACCATTTTTCCATTATATTAAAAAAGAATGTAGAAAACCTTGAATAACAAAGAAAAATCTGATTCATACTATTGAATCCAAATATGAAAGCATTATATAATATGCTTTTCTAAATTAAAATTAATATTTGTCATAATAGACCTTAAATGCTAACAGTAAATTAAACAAACTAACTGAGCAGATTTTCTATGAATATGAACAGCACGAATAATTTTCTGATACATCACATGTGTTCTTCGATAAGCAGGAATTTGAAGTGTATGTTTAGTCACTGTACTTTCGATAATGTTACTGCAATCAATTTGCACATAATCAACAATTCAAGATAGATTTTTTGAGCAAAATTGAAAGCTACGCTTACCTAGCGATTTTAAAAGTTGCGCAATAATGTCTAAAAAATGCCAACGATAATGTTCCGGTTGCAAGTACTGTTAATATTTCAATTAGTATTGCCATGATTTCGTGTATTAAATAAATATAAAAATACTGTTCCTGGTCAATAAAAAATTCGAAGTCCATCGTTATTTTACGTGGTCGAGATTTGTTCATAGGTACGACAGCGTCAAGGACGACTGGTGTTAATTCAATAATTACAATAAAAAACATACCAAATGCGTTGGAAACTGGAAATGTAAAAAATATCAATATATCACATAATTTTATTTAATTATCATAAGTAAAGTATTTAAAAAAGATAGGTATATATATTAAAAATTATAATTATATAATTTATTTTATAATTTACTTACAACATATAATTAATAATATAAACCGATTTTCAATAGCGTATTTCTCTAATATTCTAATTTCACTTTCATCTTCGAATGAATTCCAGTCCAATTTTATTTGTTTTAACAAATATTTCATCTAGCATTTAAATAATTATTTTTTCCAAAATTCCTTTTATTTGCGGAAATTAAAATTCTCGGCATAAATAGACTTCGCCATAATTATAAAATTGTAAAGAGTACTTACTTCTTTAGAATTAAAATAATAAGAGTTATAAATTATAGTACAGAACATAGTTATGAAAATACAAGGAAGTTCTTTATAAGTAAATTCCAAGTTGCACGTTGTTCTTAGGAAAGTCATAAACTGTAACATATAAACATAAAAAGAAAAATACAATATATGAATTTAGAATTACTCAAAGAAGCATTAGTGTAAGCGATAAGGATCGAGAAATACCTGGGATAAAAGAATGAAATAATATGCACCAATGAAAAATACTGTTTGCACTTGCATAATAATTGACGTTTGATAAGGCCACAAACCAATCGTTGTCAACATAATTCGATAAATGTTGTAATAACGTTCACCAGAAAAAGCCATCTTATTTAGCAGACGGAATAAGTTTGCGAATCGAAATAACGGATATATTCTGAACAATATCGTATCACGAAGCGTACAGAACATTTTTTTTTATTTTCCAGAACATCTCTTGTAGATACAAAAAATTTTGTGGCATGACGATAGAATTTAGTAATTTTCTATAATTACGCAATAAGAACAAGAAATGCTATAATTCCATCAATAGTCATTTTTAATGTAACATATAATTGAAATAATGGTATATTATATTACATACAATTATTTTACGGCAGTGTTGTCAGTGTTATAAGAAAATATGCATTTCATTTCGTTCTTGTAATTTGGACCGGCGCAGTTTGACATAACTTAGTGCGAGTGTTCACAGTGTGACAAACTCCAGTGGACAAACAAATTCTACGTTAAAGCGATTGAAGATACCTTACAGTGTAAAACATTAGATTTTTAGCATTTCAAAAGAAATAATCTGTTTTCATAACGTTTACATGTATGCATTTTATTGGTTTTTATTTTAAAGTCAGTGATGTTTACTACTGTAGGATTCGGATATGATCATGAGGCATATGTAGGTGTTCGCGAGTGAGTTGAGTGCTTGCCGAAGTAAAATAACAACATTTCGACTAGCATGTGGTCTACTTATCTAGAGTAACGATAATGTCTCGGCGCTAAGAATGGCACGAGCCACTGCCTTCTTTATGCGAACAGATCGAGGGATGCGTCAGATCGAGATTATCGGATCACAATAACGGTAGTCCCGATCGAGTTTTAAGTAATATATTTAATCGATAGCTCTGATTATATTATACGTGCTTTTATTTTTTGGTAATTAAACAGTTTAGCACAACTAACTCAAAAATCAATAAAATTAGACTTATTCGAAGCGTTTTTGTATAAAATGAAAGAATCTGGCCAAAAAAAGTGTCTCTCTCTGCCCCGCAAACCGAGATATTAAGCGTTAAAGTTGACAACTATTGAAGTTAGGAAATCTGTTGCAGAGGCAAAATGAGATCTATAATTGTACTATTCTACATGAATTTCGTCTTTTCACGCGAAGCAACTCTCACCCTCCCTTTCCGCCCCCTGCAAAGGACCGCACGATTTTTATAATTGTACTGTTGTTGTTAAGATTAGAAAATCTGTTTTGTAGACAGTGGGGTGTATATGCTAGTGCTTATTGGTTCATGGCGGTGGCTACGCCGATACACTGTTATTTGATAACTAAGTTAGAAAATGATAAACACAAAGTATTTATTCGATATCGATCTCCTTTTGGATATAACTTATTTTTTAATAAAAGAAGAATGGAAACGAAATTATACTCTTTCTTATTTGTTCACTAAGCTAGAAGATGATGACAAAGCGATTTATTCGATCTTCATTTGTTTATAACTTAATATTTAACAAAAGAAGATCGGATGAAAACGAAATTACGCTGGTAATTGTTAACTAATTGTTAGATGTAGATTAGGTTATTTTCATATTAGATTTATTTTCATATTACTGTTTTCATAATGCACATTTTCAATTTCACAGTTTTCGTCACTGATAAAATTTTCGCTTTCTGTCTTTGTGTTACTGCTTCATGATGTTGCATAGTCTGCATTTTCATTTATTGCCAAAATATATACAGTGCGTTCAAAAAGTTCCGGGACTACATAAAAAAAAACTAAAATACTGAAAAAAACTTTTAATTATTTAATTTTTTACATATATCCCTCTCCTTTCTACACATGAAGTAGATTATTTATACAAGCTCTGGAACGTCCTCTCGAAGTGCTGCAAAGAAATACTGTTGAGAATCGTCATCACATTCTTATGAATCGACTCCACGTCCTCAAAACGCTTACTTTTTAAAGCCGCTTGGGGAACAATATGAAATCTGCCGCGGCAAGATCAGATGTTTTGTAAAAATTCAAGATTCGTATCCACTCCACAAAATTTAGCGCAACTGCTGCTTTTGTTTCGGTGTTAAAAAATGCGGGACGAATTTCGCGCACATCTTTTGCTTTCGTTAAATGTGTACGATATTGTGTATATTATCTATACTAATATCAACTTGTTCAGCCATCATTTTGATGCTTAGTCGTCGATTTTCGGTCGAGCGCACATTTTTCTCCGAAGTGCTCGTTTTTTTCTTGGATCATCCTCAAGCGACTCACGCCCACTTTTAAAACGGGAAAACTCAAACACCTTGTTATGACTCAAACATTCATCACTATATGCGGTTTACCTAAAGAGAAGGTAAATTGTTTATAAAGACGTGCGTCATTACAAAGTGCGTGATATCAGTACAAACTTACCTTTTTGAAAAAGATAAAAAAAGACTCTAAGAATACGTGCTTTTTGAATAAAACCTAAGTATCCAACTTAATTAATAGTAGTTTTAATTTTTCTTCAAAGATATTCTTTATTGAAGGTCTGTTTATTCCAACCTAAGTAATGGTAACTTTAATTCTCTGTCAAAAATTATTATTCTTCGAAAAAAATTAATGTATCAAATGAAAAATTAAAACGCAGATGCTACAATTTTAACTAATCAAGTTAAATTCTATCAAATTAAAAAGTAAAAGACAAATGGTCTCTTTTTATTTAACTCTAATAATACGTATCATTCGTAAAAGAATTTGGTATTAACAATTGGCGCCAAGTTAAATTCCATGTAATTCGGATATCAAATTAAATAAATAATATTATCCATAAATGTAATTAATTAATGTAATTAATCTTGTTTCTTTATATCATGCCAAATTAAATAAATAATGAATATTAATCTAATGATATGTATCATTTGTACAAAAGATTTGATATCAATAACTGTGGCGTCAAGTTAAATTGTACCATCAAAAGTAAAACTAAATGATACTATTTTTATTATTTACTTCTAAATACTATCTTTAATTTTTGTATAGTTAAACCTAAGTATACGTATTATTAAAGGATCTCTTCCTATTCCAATCCAAATTTAAATTCCTCTCAAATGAAATTATTATATCGCAATTCATTCAAAGACATTTTTCTCTTCCAACTAAGGTAGTGATTATTTAATTCTCCTTAAAAACATTGTACAAAACATTATCACAAAATCGCGTTATCGTGCTTAATTCAAGTGTTACCACAAAAAATTAAAGAATTAACCGTATAAAATGAAAAAATTTAATTTAAACAGAAAAATTAAAACATAAAAACACTTGGCGATACAGTTTAATAAAATTTATTTCTTGATTCAGTGTTCTCTTGAATAAATTACATCATTGTTTATTACTGATATATAATTTCCGTTTGCATGTATATTATATATCAAGTGCTGGAAATAAAACTTATTTTTGCATGTCAATGCTAATATTAAAGTAAACGTCCTAGAGAGTGATCGGACATGTACCTATGTCTCAACATTTACACAAAATATTATTTGTTTATATTATTAATCTGAAATGCTTTCTACAATTTTTAAATGCTTTAATAAATACTTTAAATACAATTAAATTATAATATTGTAACAGAAAAAACATTTGAAATTAATAATTCTTTTAAGATTAAATCTTGTGTGCAAGTATCCGCATATAGGTACTTGTCTAGTCATTCTGTTGGGGAACGTTTACCTTACAGCACATAATTAAATTTTCTATAATGATATGACGTTTATGTTTTGTTTAAATAAATAATTACATACCTAGAAATCCTTAATTATCTTCACTAATCAATGCGTGCAAGTATCACTACATTCAAAATTCTATATCCAATTAAATTTATTTTGTTTCTTATTATTTCATTGTCGTGGTATATATTACAGTAAAGTAAGATATTGCTGTAGTTATAAGCTAAAAAAATATTTTAATCTCCATATTATGTTTTGATTATTGTAAACAGTGTTACATAAAATTGTGTTTTTAAATATTCATTAAATATAATAAATACATTCTCTCTAAGAGAAAAAAAGATAAGATAAATTTTTTTCCTAAACAATTAGTACACTGAAAATTCCATTTGGAATCAACTAATCTTTTGGTTAATTTTAGAAAATAAATTTTTGATTGATGCAAAAAAATAATTTAGTTAAAGCAAAAAATTTGGTTATTGTAACATTTTACTTGTGCTATCAGAAACGAGTGAGATATTACAATAATCAAATTTTTTGCTTCAATTAAAAATTAATTTATTGCATCATTCAAGAATTTATGTGCTCATGTGAACAAAAAAAACTTATTTTAATATAGACAAAATATTAGTTAATTCACTGAAATAGGATTTTCAGTGTATCACTAAAAGTGTTTATATTACCGTAGAAAATCCCTCTAGAGATGTTACGTAAATGTGTCCAATTGTTAGGGTGTAGGCTTTCAGAGAATTTTGCATCACAAACAAAAGTAATTTTTGCATTGATAATGGAGCTAAATACCACATTGTGTTATATCTAAAAACAAAAAAATTTAGATTTTGCACTATTTATAACAGTCATTTTTGTCTATAATTGTGTATTATAAAAAATTTTAATTCTTTACTTATTAAAAGTGTAATAAATATTACAATTATACAAAGATTCAAATATGAAATAGTTTTAAATGAAATTTAAATCGATATTTAGTCGTGCGGTCCTAAACAGGGAGAGGAGATGGGGTGAGTTGCTTTGCGTAGAGAGTCATTAGTAAGCAAAGAAGGGTATTGGATATGTTTTAATATTATATAATATATAGCAGAAATAAAAATTATTTTTTCAAATTTTTTTGTTAATAATTTTTTAATGAAGGAACGACGGCTAAAATTTATTGGAAGTTATTGAGGGTTATGATTTTGATAACATATGTCAAGATCAAGAATATCGGAGCTGCTTCCGTCAATATTTATCAAAAATTCTATTTTAGATCAAAGCGGACATTATGCTTGATGTTCATATGCAGATGTGCTGCGAATATTCTATAAAATTTTGTTAATATATATTTTAATTCTATAAACTATATGTCAATTCCGTTTATCAGATACGAAACGCTATAATTAACTGATGAAGGAAATAACATTACAAATTACATTAATCGATAATTTAAAAATGATGTTAATAAATTTTAAAATACTGTAAAGGATTTATTGCGAAAAATATTATCTCAGTGGGAATTCGAAACTAAATAGATCGCTTCATACAAGCATTTTACGAATTCGATTATCGCATATGGAGATATTTGCTATAACAATAAAATAAAAATATATAATTGTTTATACATGTCTCTTTTTCAAAAAGACATATATAAATAATTATAAGTGAAATTTAAATAAAAAAAAGAATTTTAGTTTCGATCAAAGCGGATTACGATGCTTATAGAATGAAAAATGTATTTACAAAAAGGGATATATAAAGTTTTTGCCTCATGGAGTTGGAACCTCTCAAATCGATGAATTAATTTAGGGTATGATGATATCTATCGCTTAATAATAAATTCTACTGTTTTATTAATAGAGAAAGTGGGAAATATCATATTTGAAGGTTTACGAATCCAGCCGATCTTAATTGTTACTATTAACGATTTGACAATAATTAATTCGTTGAAGTCTACTTGACACATGCGCGCGCGCGTACATAATCACGCAGCATCTACGAATATTCATTATATGTATATTCATCGTTATATTATACATATGTATATACGTAAGCATACAAATGCTCTTTTAGTCAACATACAAACAGATCACATAAAAGAAACTTTTAAATGCTTCTAACTCAGCAACTAATTTGTCCAAAATTTTTAATCAGAGATGCAAAAACAACACATTACAAAAATCAAATTGATTAAAAACATTTTCTTTATATAAATCGTGGCATATCCTTTGCATAAGAACATATCAAGCATCAAAACCTGCTTTTTCACCGAAAATAGAATTCTTTCTCTCATTACATGAAATAATTTGTGATCAAATATTTATCTAAACATTATCTCAAAATAACAATGATTCTTCATTATTAATTTAATATAAAAGAATAACGTATTTAATATATTCAATCCACTAAAGTGAATCCCTGGGAGTTAGGTCGATTTTTATATATTCCCAACTCAATATAATAGATATATTATAACAATTACAAAGTAGAGACATGTTTTTTCTTATAATTTTTTTTCTTTTATATAATAATTTCATTTTTAACTTTATGATTATTTTTGTAAGATGTAATAGATTAGAAATTGATGAAAAATATTGTTGATTAAAAAACAAAATATATAATATGGACATTGAATTTGTCGAAAAAATTAATTTGTTTCGTCCATTTACAATTGGACTTGTATTTTATACGGTACTTACGCGGCATTAAATATTTCTGCGTAATGATCAATAACTGATTGTCCAACAAAATTAGTTACAAACATGACTACAAAATGACATCCTACTATACCGATGCACAATGTTATTTCGGACAACTCATTTAACAATATTAATGCATTAAGTAACTATAAAAATATATTATATTATCATTTATAAGTTTCCATTATTTATATACAAAATACAAATCTATGAAAATTGAACTGAATGTAAAATGTAAAAAACGTACATAAAAAGACATTACTTACTCGAAAAAGATTGCAACTTAAAGACATTACGCTGATTATTACTAGAGCGAAATACCATTTGTTCATAATATTCAAAAAAAATGTGGAAAACCTTTAATAACAAAGAAAAATCTAATTCATATTTTTAAGTCTAAATATATGAGGATTAAATAATATACTTTTTAAAATTAAAAATCAACGTTCGTCATGTAGGTAATAAATAATAAATGCTAAAAGAGTAAATTAAATAAAAACGAACTGAGCAGATTTTCTATGAATATGAACAGCACGAATAATTTTCTGATACATCACATGTGTTTTTCGATAAGCAGGAATTTGAAGTGTATGTTTAGTCACTGTATTTTCGATAATGTTACTGCAAACAATTTGCACATAATCAACAATTCAAGATACATTATTTTTTGTGCAAAATTAAAAGATATGCTTACCTAGCGATTTTAAAAGTTGCGCAACAATGTCTGAAAAATGCCAATGATAATGTTCCAGTTGCAAGTACCGTAAACATTTCAATCATTATTAGTACGATTTCCTGTATTAAATAAATATAAAAATACTGTTCCTTGTCAATAAAAAGTTCAAAATCCATCTTTATTTGGCGTGGTCGAGATTTATTCATCGGTATGATAGCGTCAAGGACAACTGGTGTTAATTCAATAATTACAATCAAAAACATAGCAAATGCGACTATAACTGAAAACGTTAAAATTAATAAAATAACATATCTTATTAATTATTATAATTACACAAAGTTAAATATAGGGATATATATATATATATAAATTATATTTTATACACAATTTATTTTATAATTTACTTACAACTTAGAATTAATGATACAAGGCGATTTTCAATGGCGTATTTCTCTAATATTTTAATTTCACTTTCATCTTCAATTGAATTCCAGTCCAGTTTTATTTGTTTTAATAAATATTTCATCTATTATTTAAATAATTATTTCTTCCACATTTTCTTTTACTTGCAGGAATTAAAATTCTCGGTAATAAGTTATAAAAAGACCTCGCCATATAAAATTGCAAGGATACTTACTTCTTTAGAATTAAAATAACAAGAGTTATAAGTTATAATACCAAACATGGTCATGAAAATATAAGAAAGTTCTCTAAAAATAAATTCCAAGTTGCATGTTGATGTTAAGAAAGTCGTAAACTGTAACACATAAATTTGATACAACATACCAAATTTATATAATAAAGAATCACTCAAAGAGCGGTATGTCTAAGAAAAAAATGACCGAGAAATACCTGGAATAAAAGAATGAAATAATATGCGCCTAGGAAAAACACTGTTTGCACTTGCATAATAATCGACGTTTGATAAGGCCACAAACCAATCGCTGTCAACATAATCCGATAAACATTGTAATAACGTTCGCCAGAAAAGACCATCTTACTTAGTAGACGGAATATGTGCGAATGGATATCGCGAAATTGAAGAAAAACATCAAATATTTTTTTATTTTCCGCCAAATTTCATGTTGGAGAAAAATATGCGGTAGGTTATGTAATTTAATAATTTCCTATAATTACGCAATAAGAACAAAAAGTGCTATAATTCTATCAACCATTTGGAATAATGGTATAGTATATTAAAAACAACTACTTTTACGGAAATTGTCAATGTTATAAGAAAATATACATCTCATTTTGTGCTTATAGTCTGGACCGGCGCAGTTTAGCGTAAGTTGGTGGGGAAAGCAGTTCATAATATGACAAACTTCAGTGGACAAATGAATACTGCTTGAAATCAATTGTATATACCTTATAGTGCAAGATATTAATTACGAATTTTCGAAAATAATCTTCTCTATTGAATGATATATTATACGCATTATACGCATATACTTTATGTGATTAAAGTTTCAAGAGTTCGTGGAGCGAAAATTAAATATAAGCTCAAATTAAACCAGCAGACAATTACTCGTATGTAAAATACGTGTAATTAAAAATTTTCTACGTTTGGTCCTACATCTCATTTTAAGACCGTTCACGATAGAAAAAAAATAGTTTGTCGCGATCCTTTGCACGGAAATGCTTCGAATAATTGAAAACTTCGTTTTACAAATAAGGTTGTTCAAAAATATAATGAAAAAAAAAAAAGAAAAATAATGCCATGAAACAGAAATGCAATTAAAATAATAATAATAAAATAGTGTCACTAAAAAAGTTAAATTAAAATAATATTTTTTGCGTAAAATCTTTTTGTAAATGTATCAAAATCAAGATGTTCAAAAAACATAATTAAAAAATTAAAAATAATGACACGAAAAACAGACTATAGGTCTCGGAGAAACATCTCTAAGGATAAACGTAGGAAATTTTCGATTTGTCAATTTTGACATTAGTATTCAGTGATTTAAAAATCAATTAAGTTTAAATAAACAAAACTAGAAGCTGTTTAGTAAATTGTCATTGACTTATTATAATTCTTAGATTTTCTGCAATAGAGTTTTCTAAGTTTCATTAAGAAACAAAAACTTTTGTTATTTAGTAACAATACATAAATTGTAATCATAATGAAAAAATTTTTTTTAAAGATTAAAAGTGTTAATAACGTACTAAATTTTGATTGCAAGAACACTTTTTCAACGCGTCGCATTTATAGTAATAATATGATAAAATACGTGAAAATAGCCCTTTTTTGTAACTATTACTGCAAATTTTCAAAATTGTAACGTAATAGAACAATTCTACAACCAAATTTGGAATCAGCATCCACAAAAGTACGGGAAATGATTAATCTCATGTTGGTATTTTTTTTTGTTGAACTGTGTTAATTTTTTCTTATCCATCAATGTCATAATTATGAAACAAAGAAGAAAAATATAATAACACAAATTGTATTAGAAGAAGCTTTGTTAGATCATCTTTATTAAGATTTTTTTTTTTTATTAAGATCTTTATTAAGATTTTTTTGTTAGAGCATCAGTTTCGTTATACAGAGCGTTTCAATCTTTTAGATACAGCGCTTATACCTACCTATATAAGTACAGCAGACTAAACTATCAAAAAGTTTTTTAATTTTGTAATTTTCACAATAATTAATAAGAAATTAATTAGTAAATATTCCAGAATAAAAGTATATACACCTAATTTATCACTAAATATAAGCATATGACGAGATACGACCGCCTAGAGCGAGAAGTTTTCTCTCGCTGCTTATACGTAAAGACGCTTTAATAAGAATCTAGACATATGACAACTAGTTTTGATTTCGCCAATTTTCAACAATTAATAAGAGAAAAATAATGTAAAAAACAAATAAAAAAAAAGAATACAAAAAGAAACAAATATGGATGTACATCCTTCTTTCTCGCGATGATTTTGCTGAACCTAGATACCTTGTAAAACTCGTATTATTATTTAAACTGTTATTAGAGAGTCTTTAGTACGAATCATGGTCATCCTGTTAAACATTTATTGTTGTATGACTTTTGTTTGCATATATTATATGTCATGTGTTAAAAATTAAAATTATTTTTGTCATGTTAATGCTAATATTAATGCTAAAAATTAAAATTATTTTTGTCATGTTAATGCTAATATTAATGCTAAAAATTAAAATTATTTTTGTCATGTTAATGCTAATATTAATGCTAAAAATTAAAATTATTTTTGTCATGTTAATGCTAATATTAATGCTAAAAATTAAAATTATTTTTGTCATATTAATACAACATATATTTTAATTTAAATTTTATGTATGAAATTTCCGATTTGTTTGAGGAAGTACAATAATTACGTACCTAGAAATTTGTTATAGTCGTCTGTTTCCAGTATAACTATTATATTCATTACATATACATATTCACTACATTTAAGGATCTACAATCAATTAGAAATTTTTATTTTCTCGTCGTGGTGCATATTACAGTACAGTATGATATTGCTGTAGTTACAAGCTAAAAAAAATAGTTTAATCTTTATGTCACAATCATTAATTGCATATTTCATTGTTAATATCGTATATAACATTTAACATTACTGTCTTTATAAATACACATTAAGTACAATATAAAAGAGAAGATAAATTTTTTTCTAGACAATTATTTCTTCACTATATAAA